>ML272755.1:0-37038 GCA_005239495.1 Nicotiana undulata | reverse complement strand
TTGCAATACGAGCATGTAATTTTCTCATACTTTTATTGCGTCCTTTAATGTTTTGGTACAATAATATAGTCGCAGATAGTTGTAGCAATATTCTAGAGAAATCATATGTTCTGTTGGTATACGTATATACCATATTGGTATCACATGGTACTAGAAGTCTTTTTTGCTACTTATACTTTTATTGTATTTTTCAATATTTTATTATCATTTTTATTCTAACTAGTATATATGGAGATTTGGTTATTGTAGATTATATTTTCTTGCTCTATAACTGGTTGTATTACTGCTAATGGTAGAGTGCGTATTGATATTTGTAGGGAAGGAGATCAGATTTTGCATGGCAATCACGTGTTGATTCTTAGAATCTGATTAAGTTACTTATGATGCTCAGTAGTAGTCAGTGTGATATTCAGTAAATTATATCAAGTGACCACTGATATTATTTCAGTTTAATAAATGATAAAATAAATAAATAAAAGGTATATTATATAAGTTATATTAAAAAAAGGTGAACAAATATTTACTATATTAGTTATATTTTCTTATTGTATAAAAATAAAAAATAATAAATGAAATTAGATTATAAAGAGAAAAATAATATAAAAAAAAGAGAAATTAACTGAAATTAGAAAAGGGGAAAAAAATAAGAAAAGGGGAAAAAAAGGAGAAAAGAAAGAAAAAAAGGAAAAAGAAAAAGAAAAATAAAAATAAAAAAGAATTAGAGAAAAAAGAGAAATTTCCCCACAAAAAATACTATGGGTAAGAAATATAATTAGTTTGATGGGTAGAAAAATAAATGAATAGACAATGATAAATAATTTTATTTTTATGAGTAACTGTGTCATTTTCCATTTAACAAGTGCAAACCACCATAATTGTACAGCTAGCAGGCTGGAAGTTGGGTGGGCCCTTTATCTGGCCGAAACAGCATAGGCCTTAGAGTAAAAGGAATAAGGTCCATTTTCTTCTCTACACGTGTAAAGGAGAATATGGGTGACCTTTTTAACTGTTGCTCTGTTCCTTTCTCGTTCTACTGTTTTTCTTCTTATTTTTTTCACAAAAAAAGGAAAAAGGAAAACTTCTTTTGATACTAGGTGCAGGTGGTGTTAACCCGTGCTAGTACGGGCCCAACATATTGGATTTACAAATTTCATTTTCCTTTTTGGCAAGGGTGCTTTAAAACAGTCAGTTAAGATGTCAGTCATGAGTCGTCACTCAGAGTTTCAAATGACAACACTTAGTAAACTCCTCTCCAGTTCTCAAGTTCCCATTAGGTGCGTACGCCTGCAACAACCTCTGGAAGTGGAACTCCAATGCGAAAACCAGCTTCATTATCAGAAACAGTAATGTCAATGACTATATCTGTCATGCTTCATACAGTTACAAAATTCGCCATCATAATCCTACAAGTCAAACCCACAAATAGAAAATACCTCATGTATAGATATACACAAGCGAAAAAAAGACAGTCTTTTAGTTGAGGAAACAACCGATTCAACAGAAAACATATTGTAAAACAAAGGGTTACCAAACCTAAGCTCAACAAATTACTTTGGTCTTTAAACAAATTAATCACACATTAGTCAAAAACTGAAGCTTTTTCCTCTTTGTAAGGAAATCAATACTACCTTTTTTACATCCTCATCAGACATCGACCAGCAGATTCCAACAATATCAACCAAAACGTTCAGATAGCAAACTACTGAAGGCATAACAGTGCTTCTACCTTTTGAGAAAATTAATGGAATCTAGCATTACTTTGTTGTTATTTATATTCAAAGATTTACATTGTACATTTTACACAAAAAGTATGATAATTAAAGAAGGGATATTTCAGATGTTAAACTGAAGTTTTACTATCTCTAAAGCATCTTCTGTTTCTCAAATAGATTAATCTTTGGCCAACTATTAGCTATCACGTGCTTGCTTCTTGGCATATATATATCATGATTAAGAACTTTTCTCATACACCCTTCCAGGAAAGTCATGTTTTTTTCCTTAAGAGAATAACTCAAATAAGAAAATAGTCATTTGGTGCTTTTAACATAACAAATGTAAGTACTTAAATAGGCAGAGAAAATATGGTTAATATTCTGATATAATCCAGCCGGCCGGATTCTATTCTGATTGAAATATTCTCCATTCTTTAATGAAAGTGAAATATATACCTAGTGTTCATTTTTTAAGTGTGTAGGTTCTTAGTGAAAATAGTGGTCCATAAGAAATCAATATGGATATCCAAAAGAAAAGTTATTTTGCAAATGGATACATTCGTCGCAAAATCTTCTTCTCACTACAGGAAGAATCAATAGATGGTAATCAATATCTGCATTTATCCCCCAAAGAGAAGCTACCAATGTTTTCTTCTCTCTTATAAAGTGTCGGTTTTTTCTTCTTTCTTGTTGATCACTTTATTCTTTTGCAGTCTCATATATTAGACTCATGCTATACGGGCCTCACTTTTATCAGATTGCATCACTCCATATAATTCGCGTTAAACCTTTTATCTATATGTATTTTTTCAGAAGTTTTATTTTCTTTATACTTACTCGACATTGCTGAAGCCCTTTTTATTCCCTAAATATTTCTCTGAAGAATAAGGCTTCCAAGAACGCTAAAGCGGAAATTGAACTTCTGCTGGAATTTAAAGTGGATATACATTAATATAAGTTGTGTCTTATCGACATATATTACAAACAAATAATAACTCAACTAAATAGACAATATTTATACTTAAATAATCCACCAAGAAGTTTTTATAAAAAAAAAAGCTAATAGAAGTGCAGTACCTACAAAACGATGTACATACGCAGGAAGAGACAGCAACCACAACCCAAAGCAAAAACTGAATTAAAGAAGATGAAATAAAACAAAACAACAACAACATAAGAAATAGGGAGGCGCAACCCAAGAAGTTGGAGAAAAGGCACAAAATAACATAAATGGGCAACACAAAGAAAAGAAGAAAGAGAGAACAAAAAAAGTACGAAATCACAGGTACAACAGCAACCAAAAACACAACGAACGAAATTGTAAAAACCTACACATATCTCCCAAATACCATCGCTAAAAAACTCAGCACGACTCACGGGTACAACAAAGCCCAAAATCTAATATCAAATGAAAAAATCAACAAATCAAATAAAAGCTAATGGTCAGAGAAACACAGAAGCTATCTCGACCCAGTTTCCCCTTTGTTGGATATCGTGATGGCACTTAGTCTTAGGGACTAGGTAAGCCTAACATTTACTGAATATTACAATAATAAAGAAAAATCTAACAATCTTGATGTATAAATTTTTATAGAATTTACAATTTCCCAAACCGGTAGTACAAGTCATAAGATCTACAGAATTTACTACAACTTCTAAATACAACTGTTTGGAAGTAAGTAAAAACAGTGTAAATACAAAATAGGAAGGTGACTCTGAAGCCTGCGAACGCGGCGACAGGTTTACCTTGAGTCTCCAGCAAGAATCCGCACAATTACTAACGATCGATACCTGGGTCTGCACAAAAATGAGCAGAAGTGTAGTATGGGCACACCACAACGGTGCCTACTAAGCATCAGACTAACCTCGGTGAAGTAGTAACGAGGACTAGTCAAGACACCCGCTGGTCTAATAAACTGAATAAACACAAGTATAGGAATAGCATAACATGATATCTATCTAAAGACTACGTGATATGTCTAACAATATAGCAACTGCAATAAGGAAGGAAAACATCAAGTAATAGCGGAACACCATAATAAGGACACATGAAAATGAACGAAAACACAACTCAAATCCGAAATCACAATACAGTATAGGCAAGTAATAACTCAGCAACTGCAATAGTTTTCACATCAGGTCTTAGCCAATAAACTCCAATTAATTAGTCAAAACCTTCACGTATAAATCTTTCACCCATAAGTTTTTGAATAGAAGTTTTTAGAGTATAATCCTTTCCAAATAAGGATTTTTTTTTTGAAATATACCCCTCCAAATAAATATCCTTCAAACATAGTTCTTTCAAGGAATAACCAAAGTAAAGAATGCTAGGCGTAAGGAGAACAATTTAACAAGGGAAAGCAAAAAATGTAGCAACGATTCCACAATATTCAAGTCGACAATAAGAAGCCAAGACGAGTCAAATAGTCCCAAATAAAGGCAAGTCATCTAAGATATATGTTATTTAAACCCTTTTGAGGTCGAGCAATTTCGAAGGATGTTCAACAATTCAAATAAGGGTAAGCAGCAGAAAATAATCATAACTCCAATTAAGACTAAACAATTATAGGATGAGATAATAATAATTTCAGTTAAAGATAAGCAATTATGAAAATATAGCATGACGATAGAAGAGGTAAAATCTTCAGTTAAGTCAAATAAGAGTCAAATGGACAGTAAGAGTGAATCCTAAAGCAATTATCTCTAATCAAAGCATGTAGATGTGAAAGTAGCAGATAGAAACTCAAACGTATCAAGAACAACTTCATACACGGTGAATATAAGGACCTAAGAACCTTAAAAGGCCAACTTCCTACAAATAAGTCCGAGAACGCACTCGTCACCTCGCGTACACGGACTACAATCAACATAGAAGACTCAAATCCTAAGGGGTAGTTCCCCCACACAAGGTTAGGCAAAATACTTACCTCAAAGACGACAAACTGGTACTCTAAAATGAACTTCTCGGGAAAAAGACCTTCGTACGGCTCAAATCTAACCAAAATAAACTTCAAAACATAAATAAAACTCATACGGAACTACTCCGGATCATAAAGTCTCAGTCTTTACAAAAATCTAGAAATCGACCCAAAAGTCGACCCCGGGCTGCACCTCGAAATCCGATAAAATTTATAAAATTCGAACACCCATTCAATTACGAGTCCAACCATACTAATTTCATCAAATTTCGATACCAAATCGATGTTCAAACCCAATTATTCTCTTTATAAAAGTTTTGGATAAAACCCCCCAATTCTCCAATCAAAACATGGATTAATTCAAAAATAAAATTGTGTAACTATATTAAAATACAAAAATTATACTTAGGTACAGACCCCCATGAAAAGACGAGAAGAACGCAACGAAAATCATCTCAATCGGAGCTCTAGAACTCAAGATATGCTCAAAATACCAAAATGACACAGTCTGATTTTTTATACTCAAGGATTTTTGCTTTTGCGATAAATATATCCGCACCTGCGCATTTCCAGCTGTCATTTCCGCACCCGCGGCTCCACAGATGCGGACCCAACTTCACATCTGCGAAGCACCAACACAAGCTCTCTTCTGCGACACTAAAATGAGCATAACTTCCTCATACGATGTCCAAATTCGACGATTCTTTTTTCTATAGCTTCGTAATTATGATACGGATCTAATGCTTCAATCAAAACAGAAATTGGATCTCATTTTCTTAATGTGATACCATTTATGCTTGAAGAAACGACGCGAAAACATAAAAAAACGAGCGCAACACAACCCAAACCTATCTGAAACGCACCCGAGTCCCTCGTGACCCCGTACGAACCTACCAGTAAGTTCAATAACCTAATACGGACCCGATCGAGGACTCAAACCACATCAAACAAAGACGAAACTATAAATCGCACCATGAATCGAACTTATGAACTTCCAACTTCTAAAACTCGTGCCGAAACCTATCAAACCAACCCAGAATGACGTCAAATTTAGAAGGCAAGTCCCAATTGACATAACGTTGTTGTTCCAACTCTCGGAATCGCATTCCGACCCTGGTATCACCAAAGTCAGCTATTGGTCAAACCTCTCCACCTTCCAAAACTTTTCCAACTTTCGCCGAAATGCTTCAAATCATTCTACAGACTTCCAAATACAATTCCAGATGCACGCCTAAGTCCAAAATTACCATACGAAGCTGTTGAAATCATTTAAAATATATTCCAGAGCCGTTTAGACAAAAGTCAAATTCCAGTCAACTCTTACCGCTTAAGCTTCCAAAACTTGAATCCTTCTTCCGATTTGGCTCCAAATCATCAGGTAACTGAATTCAACCAAGCACGCAGGTCGATATACACAATATGAAGCTGCTCAAGGTCTTATGCCGCAGAACGGAACTTAAATTCTAAAAGCGACTGGTTGGGTCGTTACAGAATCATGCAATAGTCGAGCAAAACAACTTTAGATCAGACTCGAATTTGAACCTCAAAAAGGGATTATTACTTGATTTTGTTTGCTATTTTTTGATGCTTTATTTTGACTATGATGAGTTATGGTGGATTATTGTTGTACTACTTTTTTTTTCTCATTGCATTACAGTGGTGATATCAGATCTTATTAGTTATGCTAAGAAATTAGAAGAGTCTAAATTTGAATGTGGAAAAAAAAAATGGCACAGAAAATGAAAGGTGCTAGGAGTCGGAGAGATAGAAAAATGTAAAATGATACGTGGCTGAAATCTGAGCTTGGAAAGACACGTTGCTTAGAAGATTTCAAAATGTCTAATATGCCCTGATCTTGGAATTTATTGACATTATGCTGACATGTCGAAACCTGAGCTTTTCTACTATACTAGGTAATGTTATGACAGTTGAAACTATTAGGATTGAATCAACTACACAACATCATATGCTAATTGCAAGGTGTTATTTATTTGGAACGAAATATCCACTCTTGAATGTTGTCTGGTTGAAAAATAATACATTATTTACCTACATAATAGCATCATACTATTAGATGCATGTGTGTCATATTCTTTATATCATATATGGGAGAATTATTTATATTTTATACTATCTACACACTGACAAATGGTGACACATTGTTTATGTTGTGTTTAATCTTCTCCTTAACTTTCATTTTAGCAGTTCTTCACCAAATATACCTGTACAGTTATAAAATAATTATCAGTGCTCACCAAAGTGATGGGTGAAGAACAACAAAGAATAAATATATGAAGTTAAATAGTGAGGAATATGCAAGTAGAGAAGGATGCTTTTACAAAAATGGCATAGTTGTGGGCCTGGACAACATTTTTTAATGATCTTCACACGACTGACACCAAATAGGGAGGTCGGGAAGGCTTTGTTATTAATTTAATTCAATTCACAAATTCATTGTAACGAACCATGTTAACAATTCAATTATCCGTCAAGAAATATTGAATATATGTCTAAGATAAACACCATATTTCATTATTTTTATTACCTTATCTATTCCAAGGGCAGCACACTGTTGTGAACCATTGTAAGAATCATTCTATAAATTATAACAGGAAAATACAACAAAAGTATATGAGACAAATCCTAGACATAAACTCAAAATAACACAAAGATAAGTACTTATGCAGCAATTTGTCTCAAAGACATAAACAAAATGATATTCCGGATGCAACTTGAGTACACCAATCTTTAGCCCAACCTTTGTTATATAAATTATATGTATTAGCAATTTTCATCCACTTATATTCAATGACTCTGAGAAGAGACCACGAAAGTGGAATCCTTTTGTTTGAATTTTGTCATTAGTCTGAGAAATGACTAATAAAATCTGTCAGCTCATAGAAAATCAGCTAGCCTGTTATGGATTCAACCATAAAGATTGAAATACATAACCAATCAATTGGTGAGGAACGCAGTACACTGACTAAAATATTCGAAAATCATGCTAGAAAACTAATTTAATAGGAACCAAATACGTTAGCGACTTCCACATAAGATCACGTGCTCCATTCTAATATTTTCTAACATGTTTTTCATAACTCAAAGCAATAACTTCAGATACAGATTTTTAATTAGAGCCAAACACCAACAAAAAATTTAAATGTGTATGGCTAATAATAAGACCAACATGGTGCATTAGAATATATAAGAAATAGTCGTATTTGGAGATGAGTTACTGATAGCTTATCTAAAACAAATGCATACAACCAGGTAGTGTAAGGGATCTTCTCCATTCAACCAACATGACTTCCTTCGAGTGGGTTTTCAGCAGAATCGATTTACCCATTCAAATAATTCAGTAAAAACTATTCCACCTTCAACTAATGATTTGTCCACTTGACCAACAAATATACTTTCTATTTAAGTGTATCTGCAAACCGACCTTTGCAAACTCTAGGACACCCCAATAGTTTTTAGAACCAAGATATTTTAATTGGATGCATGGAGTTTGCATGACCTTGATAATCAAGGTTGTGCGGGTAGAAAAAATCTTCCGCACCTTTTATTTTATACACTATTGGAGAAGCAAACCTTAGAAGGAAAATCTAACATATGCAAAAATGATACAATTTGTGATTACAATTCTGCCTCAATAAAATTTTATATATGCTTTCAGATGTTATTGGAAGTATTAGTATATTAAAAGATAATATAGGAAAGCAATTGGAACCTACAAAAAGTTTGAGCTCGACGTCACAGCGTTGTGAGAAGTTTATCTACTCCCATCTTGACAGATTTTGGTATCCAATTCCACTTCGCGAGTAGTACATCATCTTCTACATCTAGCTCGTTTGGCAAATGAGTTGCAAATGACAGAAACTACGACAACTGGTTGCTTGAACCATTGCACAACTTATTAGATTCATTTACTTAGCAATGAAAAAGAAAGTACCTTTTGAATCTTAATAGTATAGTTAAGCAACTAACATCATCATGGGCAACCAATCAGTAAACGACTACCACTATCGCATATTCTATCAACAACGAAAACTATCCTTTTGTTTATCCTCCATTTGATACATCCAAAAGTATCAAGACCCTAGACACGATAAGAAGAACAAATATCTTAATTTTTATGATGGGAACAAACAAAGCAAACACAATCTCTAGATTTAATATTGAATTTAATCATTGATTCATGAACTTCAAAAACTGGTTGTAACTATTTTTTAGGGGCTCTTTTCACTGCTTTACGTTATTTCTTGCTCCATGTGTCTGCATCATATATGAAAGCATATAGAGCAGTCCAGCCTTGTTATGACAGAAAATAAAAAGAAAGGGTACCCATAACTATATGTAAGTGAAAGAAAATATATGATATTACTATATCTAGCGTCATTGTCCATTTTGTTTGCACAAAAACTAGCTTAAGCTTTTCGCAAGATCAATCAAAAGTAAAATAGAGGATAAATCTTAACCAAATATAATTGACTCTAAATCGAACTACCTTGAATATGAATATCAAAAGGCACGGGTTTATTGAACTCTTCTGATAATTACAAAATTGGCCTAATATGAATGACATGCTTACATCTTTGAAGCATTGTTCCATGTCTATGCATATAAGGAGGAAAGCGATATCCCTTTGAGAGTGCTAGCTTGATTGTTGCTGAACCAGCTAGGGAAGGCTCCTTCCTCTTTCTCATTTCCCCCCCGGGGGTCGATCCCCCTATTTATATCCCTATATTCCCCTTTATCCAATGGTCTTTAACCAATGGGTCCTCTGATGTAGGGGTGTCAATGGATGTTCGAAAACCGACTAAACCGATCGAACCGTGCCGCACCGAACCGATTTTTAGGTTTTCTTTTAAGAAATCGTAGGTTTTTATATAAATCTATAACTGCACCGATAATTAGGGTAGGTTTTTTATTTTATAAAAATAAACCGAAAAATACTGAACTGTACCGAATAAATTTTACATGTTAAAAATATTTATCTAGTAAGTTTAAAAATAATAATGCATTAAAATTTTTGTTAGGCCTTGGAATTATGAAAACTATTACAAGCCAACAAGTAATTAAACTCAAAATACTAATTCCTAAAACCTATTATTTCTTCTTAAACTAAGTTATTTCAATATCTTTATTAGCAAGACACAAAGTATTCTAGCGATTATGAGTAGCAAACTACAATGTATTGAATATGTTTCCTTTCATATAATTTAGATTTATCTTTTTGAATATTTAATCTTTTATAGACTTTATTCTTGAGTCCCATCTTGGTTAATATCTTTCCATTCGTGTGATTTATATTTTATTTGCCTTTGCTTTGTTTCTTTTACGTTGTCGTAGAATAGTTGATGGATCTATACTCTAGCCGTCTTTTATTTTTTGTTAATTCATCACCCTTTAAATAGTAAAAATGTCTAAAGAGTTTTGTTAAATCCTATAAAAGAATGTATGTTATTGCGTTCTACTTCTACTCGTGAATTTTACGTGATATTAAAAAAAATACCGAAAATTAACCGAACTGTACCGATACCGAAGAGAAACCGACATGCTTGGGACGGTTTCGAAAAGTCTAATTTTGGTTATACATAATAGAATAACCAAAAAATTGGTACGGTACAAATATTATAATATAACCGACCGAACCGAACCATTGACACCCCTACTCTGATGGTCACATTGCCTTTGAAGCATTATTCATGATGGGCATTTAGCCGTGCAGACCCATCATTGGTCCGATCTCGGGTATGAACGGTGGCTGACGGCTTGGTCGGCCTTTCACTGCGTCCTTTAGTGTTGATCTTATGGACAAATTTTGACCTATACAATAAGTCCCTCTGCCCGTCGGGGTCGCCTTAGGGCGAGCGCAGTGGGCGGACCTGGTCATCACGAATCGTCAAAATCTGAGCATTCAGCCATCTCTGGATGGGTGCGTCGAGTGGATCTCGTTGCCCCTAGGTCGAGGTTAGTTTTGGGGCATGGGGGCGCGTTCCTCAATGAGGAGAATATATGACATTTCTAGGGAACATGTCAGACCTGTATGTTAGTTGAAGCGACATTAATTCGTTAGCTGTCATTATGATGCACGTTTTATGTGGCGAGCGTCGCATCGTTTCTTGTGCCAATTCTGTTGCTTTTTTGAAAAAAGGCGGCATTTCATTTTTGGTTAGCCGAGATTTTTGTGCCTATAAGTAGGGGGTTTTTGTCTTGATAGGGCATTATCCAAATCGAGTTTAAGCAAAAATCTTCGAAATTGGCGGCTATTTATCATTCATACTTTCCAAGAGTGTAAACAACTTTCGTGACTGCTATATCTCTCTCCCATATTCCCGATTCTTGCTCTGATTTACAATGGCCAGTTCTTTGAACCCTAACAAAGCTGTCAATGCTCTGGTGCCGGAGAATGTTGTCCCCTCTCTCGACGAGGAGACAAATTTGGTGGAAGACGAAAGTTTTCCGACGGCAGATGAGGTGGTGCCCCGGCCTAGGAAAGCTCGGAATGACTTTAACCATGCGACTTAGGAAGACCCTGCACCGGCACTATCAGTGATGTATGAGGCGGTGCTTGTCGCCTTTACAATCAAGTGAGGGATCTCAGAGCATGTTGAACTTATCCCGGCGGGAGGTGATATAGTTCACTTACATCGCCCAGGGTACTGCGCTTTCTATGCATATCCTTTCGTCATTGGGTACACACTCCCTCTTCCTCAATTCGCTGTAGACTTCTTCCATTTTTACGAGGTGTGTCTAGTCCAACTTTTCATGATGTTGACCAAGTATGCTAAATTGGCCGGCTGTGACGTTTCGCTCCGTCACATGATGCACCTCTTCGCCCCCCATTCCCAAAGGGGGACTATGTTTCACCCCCGTCATAGGGTACAAAGCGTTTAGTGATTGGAATGGATGATAGGACCAATCGCTACTTCTGGGAGAGTTTCTTCTTCGTGCGTACAGAGCACCTGGTGTCCGACCCCGTCGGATTCCCCGAGACGTGGAATTTTTCCTGTAGGTGTTCCTTCGCTTCCTCTTACTATGTCGATTAATTATTCGTATCATGCGACCTTGTTAGATATTCGTTGATCATTGGAGGTGAGAGGTCGCCTCCCCCGCCGGTTGATGACATTCGCGACTGGGTGGCTTCGATTTTTCCACATACCATGGGAATCCCCGAGTAGGCACTCCACGAGAGGTTCGAGCGCAGACCTGCAGTTAGTAAGTCGCTTTGCTTTGGCTTTAACCGTACTCCTACTTTGTACGTTTTTTTATACTTATGCGGGGTTGTGTCTTGTTTTGATAGGTCGTAGAGGGTCGAGAAGAGCTAGGGCTCCCCCGCTATCATTCCATCAGATGCCGACTCTCGTACGGTCTGTGCCGATGACTCCTGTGAGCGATGATGCTGGAACCTCAGCCACAGCGGTACGTTTGGGGGTGGCTCCCAAACCGGAGACTCCGATCCCATCGGTTGGTGCACCCGGCGAGTCTTCCCTTGTTGGCAGCGGAGAGACCCCATCAAAAAGGCGGAGGATAATACCGGAGGAGGCTTTAGTGGCCGAGATGCCATCACGGGGTGAGCCCGCTTCGATGGCTCCTGAAGTTGGGGTCGAAGTTAACCGGGAGGTAGTGGAGAGGCCCTCTTCAGATGCTCGTGAAGTTGATGTGCCAGAGATGCGGAGTCCTGGGGCGGTCGTGACCATCCACAACAGACCCTCGTCGTCTCGACAGGATCGTGCTCCTCCTTCGACCAAAGAAAGCGCAAAAGGTTTTGTGGTTGAGGACTCTGAGATCGAGTCCGATCTTGACCCTAATGATGTGAGGTTGTTCGAGCGGGGCTTTACCAGAACCGTGGTGATGGCTGATGGCCCCTCCCATATTCTGGAGATACCGTCTGATCTCAATCTTTTACAGGACATGGTGGAGTTGGTGCCGCAGTTTGATATCCTTTGTTCAGCTGCTGAGAGTAGAGCTCTTCAGCCGATCAACGACTCTCAGCTGTCACGTGGTATAACCGCGATGGGTCTGAGGGCAAGTTCCTCTACCTTCTTCGCTTTGTGTATGATACACATAGAAATGAATATCTTTGAGCAAGGAATACCTAGTTGAATGATTCCCTATCAATATCATTACTCATACTGAAACTTACAAAGTCATCTTTTTGAAGATCGAAGAAATTCCCCGGCTTTGATAAAATTTTGATCTACTTTTGTTNATGAACATCTTTGAGCAAGGAATCCCTAGTTGAATGATTCCCTATCAATATCATTACTCATACTGAAACTTACAAAGTCATCTTTTTGAAGATCGAAGAAATTCCCCGGCTTTGATAAAATTTTTCATCTACTTTTGTCCTTGTAATTGACATAGACCCCAGTTCTCTAATAAAATGAGGATACTACATTGGGAATAGCCGGGATAGCTCAGTTGGTAGAGCAGAGGACTGAAAATCCTCGTGTCACCAGTTCAAATCTGGTTCCTGGCACATGATTAATTTGTATGGGTCTCT
This sequence comes from Nicotiana undulata, assembly GCA_005239495.1. Lineage (NCBI taxonomy): Eukaryota > Viridiplantae > Streptophyta > Magnoliopsida > Solanales > Solanaceae > Nicotiana > Nicotiana undulata. Next base: position 23,899 of record ML272755.1, on the reverse strand, counting down.
CTTCCCTCGAATTAATTTCTAATTAATTGATATGAATCAACATACATATTCTTTTAGAGTCTAGATTAGAATAATAGCTATATCCAGTTTGGCGAGATATACCCTATCTATGTTCTAGATGGGTAGAGTTTCTTAGATAAAGTATCTAAAAGAATTGTATTCTATCTTCTCTTTTTTTTCTCCTCTAGTTCAACCGAATTTGAATACGTAATACATATTCGAAAGGTTAAATTGGTTAATTGTTGAAAGGCTCAAAAGTCGAACCCGAATCTAGGGGGGTTGAAATAGACAAGATTCAGGTCAGATCCATTCAGCTCAGATCTAACGAAAGAGTAATGATTCTTGATCCTGTTTGTTAAAAATTCCCAGTCTTGGTTTCGATTTTTCCAGATGTATCAGAAACCCTTTACCTTATCCCCGCCCCTTTACATATAATATACTAATTGGTGGACAAACAAAACAAAAAAAGAGAGGAAATTGTATTAATCAAATAAAACTTCTTCAATCAACTTATCTTATACAAAATTTGATGATGAAATATGAAAACAATAAAAAATAAATAGAGTAATGTAATAGAGAGAGTAAGGTTCTACATTATATTAGTATAGAAATGATTTTCACGATATCTAATATATTATAGCAGCCAAGAAATTGAGTGATTCCTTCTTTCTTCCAACTTTGAAAGTACCGATAGATACTATCATAGAAAAAGAAGAGGTGGTCCGGATAGTGAATTTTTCAAAAACATGATCAGAAAAAGGAAAAAATGGAGTTTTTGAAAATAAAAAGAAATCCATTTTATCATTTAGACGAAAAAAATATTATGATTCTTAAGAACTCAACGGGCCCTTCCCCTTCGAATCAAACAAACAAAGAAGGGAATCCCGTTGAGTTCTTACGCTTTCATGTTGACGACTCAATTCATTCAATTACTACAGGGATAAACCCAATCCGGAATATGAACCATAAAAGAAAATACCTATTAAACCAATTACAAGAATACCAGCTCAGTACCTATTATCCAAAGAGGAATCCTTCCAGTAGTATCGGCCACTTACCCCACTTCCCTCCAGATTTCATCAAGTGGTCATGCTAGAGCCATAACTAGTCATGGATAATTAACTTATGAGATCCTTCTGAATGAGCTAAGAGAATATTATTTATTCTCTTTTGTTTTCTTAATTGAAGAAATAATTGAAAAATAAAACTGCAAGTACAAAAATGAGTAATAACCCCCCAGTAGAGACTGGTACGATTCAATTCAACATTTTGTTCGTTTGGGTTTGATTGCGTCATAGCTCTATAATTCAGATTAAGTTTATCGTTGGATGAACTGCATTGCTAATATTGATAAAAAAAAAGGCGGTAGGTACAACTAGGCCGTGAACAACCAACCATCGTACTGTAAAAATTGGATATGTTCGATCTATAGTCATTAGGGCCTCCTAAAACGATCTACTAAATTCATCAAGTTGTTCCAAAGGATCAAAACGGCCAGTTATTAATGAAATTCCTTGTCGGCTCTTTGTAAAATACTCGTTTGGCCGAGGGCTTCCAAACACATCGTAAGCTAAACCGGTTGCTGACAAATAACCAACCCGCAATGAATAGGGAAGGTATAGTAATGCTATGAATGACCAGTATCGAATACTGGTAATAATATCAGCAAACGAACATTCTCCTATGCTTCCAGACATGCTGAGCTCCACATATTCTTGTACAGTCAAAGAAGACCGATTCCGTAAAAGATGAGATCAGTAAATGACAATTCACTGAAATTTCATCTTTGTGAGATCGTCAATATTGTATCGAGGGCGTCTTTAGAGTATACCGAATTAGTATAGCTATCCTTCTTCTGACACAACAACGCAATTTGAAATAGTATCAAAAGTTAGTACTAAATAATTTCTTTTTTCATTTTCTTGTTGATGTAAAATCATCTTCCATTCAATAGAAAATTCTTTCAATTTAACGAAAGAGATTCTCATATTCACACAATTTAAGTACATGTGAGATATAGAAATTTTCTTTCCGTAGTGTTGGAAGCAGTTTTGTTGTTGGAATCCTTTTTTTAAAGAAGTTAATGGTGGAGTAAGAAATAAGAGTAGTAGATCATATTCGATGAAAGAAATAATCGAATAATTGGAATCCATAGTTGTGATGCATTGTTGTGGATCTCGATCCAAAGGTTCTTTCTTGATCTAGCTACAAGGATGGGGCAGTAGCGAAAGATAAAATGTGGAACCTAATAGAAATTACTAGTTTTAGAATCTAGTCGGACAAAAATAAGATTTTTTCAAGTNGGCAGTAGGGAAAGATAAAATGTGGAACCTAATAGAAATTACTAGTTTTAGAATCTAGTTGGACAAAAAAAGATTTTTTCAAGCGATTGTGTGATAACTTTTTCTTATTCTCCATCATTCAAAATATTATGTGAATTAATATATTACTGAATCTAATGAGTTAAACTTAAATTAAAGTAAAAAGAAAAAGTTTTATAAGGTAACTGTTCGCTTTAAAATCGAAAATGGAGTCGATACAATTCAACAGAATCTAAGAAATGATCAAATTCGAAAATCATTTCTATTTTGATTCTATAAAAATTCAAGTTTCATTTTTGAATGAAGTTAGACAATACAGCTCTTATTAGTTTAATAGTTTACTCAAGAGTTACTCAATGAATCGGTTGATTGGAATTGCGGGATGGATAGATGTTACAGATGATGAATCAATTTCTTTTATATGTCGGTCACTTTATCTTTGTTAGTGCTGTCTGCCTATAATGATAGATAAATCAAAAACTTTTCATTCAACTTATTCTTTCAATTGAAATTGAGATTTCTCTGAACCTTACTTCCTTTTTTGCAGACTTACATGATGGAAAAGGAAAGTGCTTGTAGGGCCGAGACATGGACTGAGACTTTTTTGAAGATGGTTGAGAAGTACCGACGTCTCGCGATTGATGCCGTGAGTTGCGTGAGCGGCTTAGAGCGGGTGTTGGTACCCAGTCTACCAAGGAAGAGTTGGAGAGAAGGGACGAGGATTTGATGCGGCCTATCCGCAGATGAAATGAGTTGGAAGAGCTGTTACATGCTAAGGATGAGGAACTTGAACTGGGAAAATGGGTCACCGTAGAGTGTGTGGACCTTCAAGGCCAGAGTGGGATCAATGCAGGCTGAGCTTGATCAGATTGCTATCAAGGTGGAAGATCTTAGTGCAGAATGGACGCATAAGCTGGCTGAATTGGAAGGGAAGGTGGTCGCATTGGATCAGGCCGAACGTGCTCGAGAGTCGGCTTTGGCGAGCAGCGGTGCTAGACGACACCATCTGTGTCCTCCGATCTGAGTAGGAGTCTCAGAGGGCGACGACCACCTTGAGGGAGGCCAGGCTTTAGGAGCACATTGGCGAGATTAACCAGGAGGCTTCGCGCTTGGGAGATCAGGTCGTGGCTCTCGAAGCCGAGAAGGTGCGATTGTTGGCTCAGGTAGAGTCCTCCACTACTTCCGCTCCTCGCCACTTGCATAAGTTCTGGATTTACGTTGAAGCCCAAAGAGACATATATAAGAGTTTGTGGGAGGCGGGGAGTGTTATTGAGGCAGCCTTCGAGGGTGCTAGGGCGAAGGCACGTGAGGCCCGTGTCAACTATGGTTATGATCCCGCTTCGTCGGAGGCTGGCGAGGATGCTGACGCCGATGATGGGCTTTCTGATGACGAGGACGAGGACGGAGATGGGGGTGACGCCAAGTGAGGGCGTTGTTGCATTCTTTATGTTTAGCTTTCTTTTGTACTTGTTTGTTTTCGTTTTTTCTTTCTTTTCCTCTTTTTTTTGTTGAGCATGTTCTGGCCTTTTGTAAGATGTGGTTGTCGTGTTTGTGAATAGAATGATTGTTCAATCTTTGTTTGTTTATATCTTGGCTTTTATTTCAATATATTTCTTTGCATACTTGCGTGGAATTCTGGAGATCAAATAAACATGATTCAAGAAAGATCGAATGTAAATGATTCGAGCGAGGTCGAATGTAAATGCTTCGAGCGAGGTCGAATGTATATGCGTCGAGCGAGATTGAATGTAAATGATTCAAGCGAGGTTGAATGTAAATGCTTCGACGAGGTCGAATGTAAATGAATCGAGTGAGGTCGAATGTATATAATTCGAGCGAGGTCGAATGTATATGATTCGAGCGAGGTCGAATGTAAATGATTCGAGCGAGGTCGAATGTAAATGATTCGAGCGAGGTTGAATGTAAATGATTCGAGCGAGGTCGAATGTAAATAATTCAAGCGAGGTCGAATGTAAATTATTCGAGATAGGTCGCATGTAAATGATTCGAGCGAGGTAGAATGTAAATGATTCGAGCGAGGTCGAAGGTAAATGATTCGAGCGAGGTCGAATGTATGTGGAGTTGAGCGATTTTGGAGTTGTGTGAAGAAAAGCTGCGTGTTGCTTTGTTTATTCACTTCATTGGAGAATTTTACAGGATAATGCTACATTGTTTATTGTATACATTTGAGTAGTTCTCTCTACCTAGTCCCTTCATCGGCCTGGCTGGAGTAGACGATAGGCGGAGCGATGAATAAGCATCTTGAAATTCGAGGCGACTTCTATCTTGGGTAGGGTAGGTTCCCTGCGTGTTTGATGTCGGAGTTCGTTAGTTCCTAATGGATTACGATGGGTAACCGCAAGGCGGGCCCCATTGAAAGGTTGTACTGGTGACCTTTTGTGCTGGTCTGGGGCTGTCAAACTTTATTTGGATTCGGAGATGGACGATGGCTGCAGGGGTGTTATTTCGAGTGGGATTGAAATGAGAACCCATTATAAAGTTGAGCAAGGTCGATCTTTTTTTAGTTTTGGCGATTACTCGTCGTTGTGTTATTCATGCAATTCCTGCGGCGAGTCCTGCTCATTTGATTTTTACGGGGGAGCCTTGCGTTCCGTAGGCGAACTTCAGTTAACTTGGCTTCGTTTTTATTGGATAATGTTGGGCGCCTCTTGGGTGAGCCTCAGTCCGCATGTAAATGATTCGAGCGAGGTCGAATGTAAATGATTCGAGCGAGGTCAAATGTAAATGATTTGAGCGAGGTCGAATGTTAATGATTTGAGCCAGGTCGAATGTATGTGGAGTGGAGCAGTTTTGGAGTTGTGTGAAGAAAAGCTGCGTGTTGCTTTCTTTATTCACTTCATTGGAGAATGTTACAGGATAATGCTACATTGTTTATTGTATACATTTGAGTATTTCTCTCTAACCTAGTTCCTTCATCGGTCCGGCTGGAGTAGACGATAGGCGGAGCGATGAATAAACATCTTGAACTTCGAGGCGAATTCTATCTTGGGTAGGGTAGGTTCCCTGCGTGTTCGATGTCGGAGTTCATTAATTCCTAATGGATTACGGCGAGTAACCGCAAGGCGGGCCCCAACGAAAGGTTGTACTGGTGACCTTTTGTGCTGGTCTGGCGAATGTCGAACTTTATTTGGATTCGGAGATGGACGATAGCCGCAGGGGTGTTATTTCGAGAGGGATCGAAATGAGAACCCATTATAAAGTCGAGCAAGGTCGATCTTTTCTGAGTTTTGGCGATTACCCGTCGTTGTGTTATTCATGCATTTCTTGCGGCGAGTCCTGCTCATTTGATTTGTACTAGGGAGCCTTGCGTTCCGTAGACGAACTTCAGTTAACTTGGCTTCGTTTTTATTGGAGAATGCTGGGTGCCTATTGGGTGAGCCCCAGTCCGCTGCATTTTGTTCCTATTGGAGAATATTGGGTGCCTCTTGGGCGAGTCCTAGTCCCAGTCCACTGTATGTCATTTGTATTGGAGAATATTGGGTGCCTCTTGGGTGAGTCCCAGTCTCGGTCCACTGTATCTCGTTTCTATTAGAGAATACTGGGTGCCTCTTGGGTGAGTCCCAGTCCAAGTCCGCTTTAGGAGAGTTTACGTCCCTGCTTTCGTTCTGACGGAGAAACATGTTAAGTTAAAATTTGATGAATTTTTGTTACCTTAGCCCAGCGTGTCGGAGGATGGAGGGGTCGTGTCGCATGGTTGCATGCTTCATTTCCCGTCCTAAAGACAATTCTAGATCTGGGATCGTACTTGTTCGTCAGGATTGTCACGACCCAAATTCTGACTCGGGTCGCGATGACGCCCAACACCGGAGTCAGGCAAGCCAACACCAGTTTACTAACGAGATTACTTTACTTATTTGGATGTACAAGTACTTGTCAAATTTTAAGTTAGAAAATCATTTAAAGAAAACAGTCAAGTGATGCAACTTGATTAAATGAAACTCAAAAGATCGTTTGCCAACATATACCGTATAGCAAAATACTAGAAAAAATCAACTACGTGTGCCAAGACCTAGTGTCACAAGTCCACAGGCGACTAGTGGAATATACAAAGTAGACAAAATAAATGTACAACTGTCTGAAGGGGTAGACAGAAATATCCAAAAAATAATAGAAACTCCATAGTGCTGCCGAGGAACGCCAGGAAGAGCAGCTCACCGTGTAGTCTAATCTATATAGTATCCTCAAGATCGCGCTCCGGTATGATAACCATATACACCTGCCTCAGAACCTGTACAGTTAAGTACATAAGCGTAGCATGAGTACATATAAACAAATATGTACCCAGTGAGTATCCTGTCTAAACTCGAAGAAGTAGTGACGAGAGGTAGACGTGATACTTACTAGGGTCAATAACAAATAATATAATTTAATAAGTCTAGACAGGAATAGTAGTCATGGAAATCACTACGGCATGAAGTATCAATTATATAACTGCAATTTATTCTCATGAGTCAAATAACAATTATCACAAAAATCCCAAGTTCCTCTTGCACAATGAGCAATTTATTCAATAATGACAAGACTCTCAGTCAAATACATAGCACATAGTATGCCGAAGCGTACGACTGACGTGACGCAAAAAAAATAAATGTGCACTACCGAGGGTCGAATAGCTCGAACCATAGATGCATCTATTACCCCGCTCATGAATCGATCATGTGACGCGATTGACATAATTATAAGGCTACCCCGCTCACGAATCATACATGCAACACGGGTGCTTACATACACAGGATTATCAGGAAATTCAGGAATTTATCATGGATTATACTTGAACACAAAGATTTAAGCATTTAAACTTATACATAACTTCCTAATATCCTCATGTCAATTTCAAAGATAATAAGCAACTAGGAACACATGTAAAGATACAGGTATGGCACATAAAGGCATGCTTGTGAAATCCTAAATTCTACCCGACATAACATAGTAGTAGCTACGCACGAACTCTCGTCACTTTGCGCGTGCGTAGCCCCCGAAAATAAGGACAATTCAATCATTACATTTACCTATGGGGAAAATTCCCCCTTACAAGGATGGAAAGGAGACTCAGCTCGCGTAGAACCTACTTCCCGGGTCAAGAACGTGCACGAAACTCCCAACTCGTCACCCAAGGACTCGAAACTAGTTAAATGATATATGAATAGGTCAATATACACTCAAGAGTATGAAATTCTCCTATTAGTTTAGTTAATTCATCCTACTTGAAAAATCCCAAAATACATCCCCGGGCCCACATGCTCGTGTTCCGAAAATTTTCGAAGAGATCACTCACCCATAACCTAAGGATCATTAATATATGATTTTTTTTGCATGGTTTCATGGTGGATAAGTGGTGAAATTCTCTAAAGTTCATCAACCCTAGGTTTCCACTCTAACCCTTTTGATTTGCACTAATTGGGTGTTAATCTACCTAAGATTTGAGGTAATAAACCAACATTTAAATGGAAATTACTTACCTCTTAGTAGCTAGGCCGAATACCCTCTTGTGAGCTCTCAAAATCGCCTATAGTGGAGAAGAAATGGTGAAAAATGGTTAAGTATCGTATTAAATGAGCTCACTGCCTTCAGTGATCTCGCACCTGCGGCTCGAGGACCTCACCTGCGAGCCAAGGCTCGCACATGCGGAAGTTGGCAAGGAGGCTGGGGGTCGCACCTGCAGAGGGAATCTCGCACCCGCGGATCCGCTCCTACGGAGAAAGGTCCGCACCTGCGGATTTGGAACATCTCCCCTGGGGCCGCACCTGCGAGGCCTTGACCGCAGGGGCGGTCTCGCACCTGCGGTCACACCAGACCTGGTGCACCAGCAGCTGAAGCTGCTGGTTTTTGGCCTCGTTTGGTGCCCGGGAGGCACCTAGGCCCACCCGAGCCCCCGTGCAATTATACCAACGAGTCCTAAATCATATTACGGACTCACTCGAGTCTTTTTAACACCCAAATCAATGCTAAAACTCAAAATCACACCTCAAAACCCCTAGAATCAAACTTAAGAAAATTCAAGTTCTTGAATTCGGTTTCAATGAGCCGAACCAACCTATACTACTCGGAATGACACCAAATTTTGCAGGCAAGTCACAAATGACATAGCGGAACTATTTCCAGTCTCAGAATTCCGTTTGGACTTCGATAACACAAAAAAAACGTTCCAAACCAAATTATGAACTTAAGGAAACTCTATTTTGCTATTTGGCGACGAAACGCTCTCGGGTCATGTAAAATCCATTCTGGACATACACACAAGTTCGAAATCTTCATACGAAGCTACTGGAACCGTCAAAACTCGATTCCGAGGTCGTTTACTCAGAATGTTGACCGAAGTCAAACTTGCCCAAAAAGGCCAACCTTAAGGAACTAAGTGTTCCTATACTGCTCTAAACACTTCTGAATCCCGAACCACCCGTCCCCGCAAGTCATAAATCACTATAAGCCTCTACGAGAAGTCTTATCTAGGGAACATTTCCGAATACGCAAAACGACCGGTCGGGTCATTATAGGGATGTTGGGGTCGAGTCCTGGTCCGGATCCGTAGGATATGCACGAATTAGGAAAGCGTGTCATACTCTGTTCATAAGGTGCATAGTGTGTGCGGCTATGGGGGCGGGGTGTGGTGTGTCCACTATTCTAAGGTGTTGCGAAGTGGGCTATTATTTCTTATCCAGAGGTGGAAGAAGAGACCACCGCGTAAGACGCGCTTGATAACGGGATTACAATCGTACCAAGTGCATGACGACCGGGGTTCCGCTTCCATCATGTAACACCCCGAAAAATTTCTAAGTGTTTTAAGACCATTAAGAAGATTGACGGATGCTAATGATATCAATTCGAGTATGAACAAGACTGGTAATTTGAATGATATCAATTGATCATGACAATATATATATGAGGTTCATTAAAAATGGTTTAGGGTCTAAGAAGAGCCCTAAGGCTAAGTCAAGTTGAAAAATTTCATAATAGACTAAAATTTCAAATGTGTACGCACAAGACCTCACTTTGGACTAGCATATCTACATATATATGAGTATTTATGTGATGGAAAACCTATCAAATTCAATGTCTTTGATTAGTATCCAACGCATCAAACCGTTTGTCATTTGGAGGTGTATACCGAAAGTTATGACAATATTACTGGACCTGCGTCAGAGCGCGGCCACTAGCGCGCCCGCTAATCGGAAAGTTTCTGCCTCGTTAGCGCGGCCTGAGCGCGCCTGCGCTAATAACTGGCCTCTAAATACCCCCAAGTACGGGAAAAGAGAGGTTTTAAGTCATTTTTCAAGGCTAGGGCATTCTCTCCATCACCCATCCGGTCAAGGCTTCAAATACACTCAAAGGTGAGTTTTTAAGTGTGTTTTATGGTGATTTCACTTATCAATCACTAGTTACAACATGGTTTTGATTGGATTAAATAGGATTTCTTCAAAATCTCAAGAACACCCCAAAAGTTACCTTTCAAGATTTAGTCTACAAGAGGTAATCTTTCACCTTTAGACTCACATATATGGAGTTATTATGGAATTATAAGTATGAATCAAGTATTGGAACTCATAGATTGAAGTTGCTAGAATTTCCGAAATATTGTAGTAAGGTAAGGAAATCTCAAGAAAGATTTGGAGCCTTTGGAAGTTGATTAGGGAGGCAAGCGCATAGCGGAATAATTCCGGGCTAGTTTTGAGGTAAGTAATGTCTTGAAATCCTGTCCTGAGGGTATGAAACCCCGGACTATGCACCCTTCACGGGTTTTGGAATACAAAGATTGAAACTGGGGAAATATATTCCCTACTTAGGAAACTATTGAGTTGCGAAACCAATTTTTAAGCCTATGCTTAATTAGTATTTATATATTATGATATGTTTTGAGCTGTAAGCTGTGTTTGGGGCCTAGTGCCGATCTGTTTACCCCTTAGGGGACTGTTTTACTGTGTTTCCTCACTTGATACGTTGTGAATTACACTCAGTCTTTTCCTGATAAATTATTTTGACACTCAGAGTATTTTGATACTATTTATTGAAAAATGAAACGTTGTTTTGGGTCGAGAACCCGGTATGTTTATGGCCTAAGGGCAAATTGAGAGTGTCTGACTGAGTGAGGCTTTCAGGCCTATATTGTGAGGAGGCTTCCAGGCCTTATGAGAGAGGTGAGGAGGCTTCCAGGCCTTATGAGTGATGTGAGGAGGCTTCCAGGCCTTATGAGAGAGGTGAGAAGGCTTCCAGGCCTTATGAGAGAGGTGAGAAGGCTTCCAGGCCTTATGTTATTATTGCGCTTGGGCTGTAGGAGACCCTCCGGAGTCTGACCCCCAGTGAGCGTCGGTACCGATTGAGTGATGATGTTTGCCCGCAGGGCTGATACTGAGTGATGATTTATACTGAGTGATTGAGGGAATGCCTGGGGGCATCTGTTCCGAGAAATGATTTTGGCCTGAGGGGCAATTTCATGATGATTTTACTATGTTTTCGAACTATGATTTACTTCGTTTTCAAACTGAGTTTTACTGAGGATTTCACTGAGATATATTGATATTTACTTGTTTTCAAAGGATTTTGGAACTGGTTTTTGAACTTATAAAATTGTTGAATACTACTTGGTGACTTGACGTTTTACTAGTTGTTGTGAAATGGTGTATCTGTTTGTGTGCTTTAAATTTCTCAGACTGTGATTTCTTTTCATTACTACTGAGCTAGCGTACTCATAAAGACTCCCTGCGCCTATGTGCACAGATTCAGGTGACGGTCTGGAGCAGTAGCAGTTTTTGCTTGTTCGTTAGCGGATTTCACGGGCTTTCGAGGTAGCTGTCCAGCGTCCACAACTTCTCCACTTCCCTTTCTTATTATGTTTTAGCAATTGATTCAGAGACATATATTATAATATTTTTAACAGAGTTAGGCTTATTCATTCTAAGATGCTCATGACTATTGACTCCAGTTCTTGGGAGGTTGTTTAGAGTTGTTTAGTTCATGGTTGGGGGCGTTAGACTTATATAAATTATTTATTTATTATGACTGCTGTTTATTGTTATATTTTGAACTGTTATATCGAACAAATGCGTAGTAAATTGATGGTTGGCTATCCTAGTTCCACGATAGGCACCATCAAAGCCTGTTAGGATTTGGGGCCGTGACACATCATCTGTGTGATGAGCCAGTTAATGCTATAGAAAGGGATGACCTTGATTGTATCAGTCTTGAGATCTAGAGAAAACTAATATTTTGATTAAGAAATCCCCACAGACGGTGCCAAATTATTTGTGTAACGACCCGACCGGTCGTTTTGAGATCCAGTGCGTCGTTAAGCAGTTGGGGGTCATGAACAACTTCATTTCGGGTATTGTGACTTGTGTGTATGGTCAGAGTTGAAATTCAGGAGGTTCAGAGTTAAATTGAAAGGAAAATTCTCATTTCAGAAGCCTTAAGTTGAAGAAATTAAGTAAGACTGGAATTTTGAGTAAACGACCTCGAAATCAGGATTTGAAGGTTCCAGCAGGTTCGTATGATGATTTCGGACCTGGGCGTATGTCCGGATCGGGATTTGGATAACCCGGGAGCGTTTCGGTGCATGTTGTGGAAAGTTAGCATTTTTGAAGAAATTTCTTGAGTTTGGCTTGAAGCGTATTTCAATGATATTGATGTCCGTTTGGGATTCCGAGTATGGGAATAGCTTCGTATGGTGATTTTGGAGTTGGGAGCGCGATCGAAAGTGAATTCGGATGTCCGTAGGGTATTTTGAAGCTATTTGGCTAAAGATAGAAATTTGAAGGTTTTTGAGAAATCCGACCGGAAGTGGAAATTTTGATATCGGGGTCGGAATGCTATTCCGAAAGTTGGAGAAGGTATGTATTGTCGAATATGACTTGTGTGTAAAATTTGAGGTCAATCGGACGTGATTTGATAGGTTTCGGCATCGGATGCGAAAGTTTGAAATTTCAAAGTTCAGAAAGTTGAATTTTAGCGCGATTCATGATTTTGACGTTGTTTGATGTGATTTAAGGCCTCGAGCGAGTTCGTATCATGTTTTGGGACTTGTTGGTACGTTCGGTTTGAAGTTCTGAGGGCTCGGGTGAGTTTTGGGTAGGTCCTGGGATGTCCTTAGGCTTAAAATATAGCTGTTGGAGGTCACAGAACTCAGAAATCTGATCTTACCACCGCTGTCCGTGGTCCCTTTTTCGCGGACCGCGCTAAGGGCTTCGTGGCCGCGGTCGTTTTCTCGCGGTCCGCGGTGGAGGGGCTGGGTCACTGGTCCGACTTCTGAGGCTTATATCTTTTGATCTACAAGGAATTTGGAGATGATTCAAAAACAAAAGTTGTAGCCCTTCGTGTCTAGTTTCTAGAAAGGTAAAGTTATGGCCAAAATACTAAAGCATGTCACTGCAGTCATTTTTCTTGGTTTTCTTCAGTTTTTCTTGAGTTTGGCTAGCGCGGCCGCGGTCATTTTTTCGCGGATCACGGTGGGGGGCCTGAGAGGAGTATAAATAAGTGGGATTTTCCTTTATTTTTCATTTTTCAAGACCCCAAAAACATAAGAGGCGATTTTTCAAACACTCTTTCTTCTCCAAAACATTTGTAAGTGATTTCTAACTCATTTTCTTCACTCCTTAACTTCGTTTTACAAGATTTCATCCTAGAGTCTAGGGTTTTCATGGTGTAATTGGGAATTTTGGGTAAAACCTAAGAATATTAAAATTTGGGGAATTAGACCTCAAATTGAGGTCGGATTCCAAAACTATTTTTATATCCGGGCTCGGGGGCGAATGGGTAATCGGGTGTTGGTCCGAATTTCGGGTTTGGACTGAGCGGGCCCAGGTTCGATTTTTGACTTTTTGGGGAAAGACTTTAGAAAACTCACTTTCATGCATTAGAATTGATTCATTTAGCATTTATTTATATAATTTAAGTAACTTGTGGCTAGTTTCGAGTCCTTGGGAGACGAGTTTGAAGTTTCGGGCGCATTCTTGACCTGAAAAGTAGGTTCGACACGAGGTAAGTCTCCTTTCTAACTTTGTGAGGGGGAATTGTCCCCCTAGGTGAACTAAATAAATATATGAAGTTATTTGCGGGAGCTACGTACGCACGAGGTGACGGGAGTCCGTGCGTAGCTACTGTTATGTCATGTCCGGGTAGTCTAGGACCCACTAGCATGCTTTACGTGTTGTACATGTGATCCTGTCATAATGTTAGGTTGACAATGCTATTGGATTGGTAATTTATTTGCCTAAAAAGGCTAGAGTGTACTTTCTTAATTATTTGGAAAGAGGATAGATTTCCCCGTGGATTAGTGTGTCCCTGGCAAGGCTATTTATTGAATATTGTTAAACCTTGCAAATGAATTTCTAGGAAATATTCTAAATACTATCTTCATGTTTAATTAAGGAGAATTTTATCACTTCTATGAGAAACTGTCTTCTTGGATAAAAATATGGATTTTCTTTATGTGAATACGTGTATGTATGAGCACCTGAGTCGCAGGTATGATTTGCGAGCAGGCTAGCCGTATTATTATTATTATGTTGACCACGTCGCATGATCGATTTGCGAGCGGGGAAAATAGATGCATCTATGGTTCGGGCCGTTCGACCCTTCGGCAGTGCACAGTTTATTATTGTTGGTCCGCGCTGTTCGACCCTCGGCATATATGTTGCACATGATAAATGTTGCGTATTTTCCTGTGAATCATACTTGTTTATTGGCCTGAGTATATTTTTAGTTTCCAGTTTAAAAGAAAGAGAATTTCTGTGAAATTTTTTGGATTAACTTAATATTTATTGATCTTTCCAATCTCGGATTATTGATTAATTGGTTATGATTCTCATGTTTAGCTCCACACTTAGATTATGCTAGACTGACCTATAGCAATTGTCAAATTCGACCACTCGTCACTACCTCTCTAAGGTTAGGCGGGATACTTACTGGGTACACGTTGTTTTTCGTACTCATACTACATTTCTGTGCATTTTGTTGCACAGGTGCCCTCCTGGGATGTGATTGACATGGAGACTTTGACGTGTTGCATTATCCGGTGGCGTTCCGTAGCTGACAAAGTTTCCCTCTATGTATTGTATTTTTGCTTTAAAATTTCTTGTCCAATTTGTATTTCGGGCAAGTTTTGTAGTATTTGTATAAAATTCTTAGAAGTTGCTCGTGTACTTGTGTCACCGGGTTCTGAGGATGTGTTGAGATTATTTATTGAATTAAGTTTATTCTCCGTCGTACTTAATTTACAAGAATTTATTAAATAAATTATGAAATGCAAGAAAAGGGTATGATTTCGAAAGTGTTAAGCAGGAAAAGTATTTTAACAAATTAGGGGTTGGCTTGCCCGACAGTGGTGTCCGGCGCCATCACGACCTATGGATTTTGGGTCGTGACAGTTTGCACAAAAACTAGCTTAAGCTTTTCACAAGATCAATCAAAAGTGAAATAGAGGCTAAATCTTAACCAAACACAATTGACTCTAAATCAAACTACCTTGAATATGAATATCAAAAGGCACGAGTTTATTGAACTCTTTTGATAATTACAAAATTGGCCTAACATGAATGACATGATTACATCTTTGAAGCATTGTTCCATGTCTATGCATATAAGGAGGAATGTGATATCTCTTTGAGAGTGTTAGATTGATTGTTGTTGCGCTAGTTAGGGAAGGCTCCTTCCTCTTTCTCCTCCCCCCCCCCCCCCCCCCCCCCCCCTCCCTGGGTCCTCCTTTCTGTGGAAGATCCCTACCTATTTATTTCCCCATATTCCCCTTTATCCAATGGTCTTTAACCAATGGGTCCTCTGATGGTCACGTCGCCTTTGAAGCATTGTTCACTACGGGCGTTTAGCCACGCAGACCCATCATTGGTTCGATCTCGGGTATGACCGGTGGCTGACGGGGTCGTACTCTGCAAGTCGTGATCACGATTTGGTCGGCCTTTCACCGGGTCCTTTAGTGTCGACCTTATAGACAGATTTTGACCTATACACATTTCAATGGAGGTACTAACATCACTATGTGTCTGGCCTGCTGACGCCACAAAAGTAAACAAACTACTGAAGAATAGTTCTTGGATAAGGAAGTTCAATATTTCAAGTCTAGATTGTCAACAAAAGAAGTTTTTAGATGAGTGATATAGGTCCTAAAGAAAAAATATTACTTACATTTTGTTGAACTCCGTTGAAAGCCAGTGCGACACCTTGGATAGTACCATATCTTATGCATGCACTTCCTGGGGAAAATCCCACGATTATCATCAACTCGTTGTCGCAAAAAAAAGGGCATGGGCGAAAAGGAAATTAATCAACACTTTATTTCTTTTATTGAGTTCTAATGTTGTGTGCAAAGATAGGTTGAATGCCAGATGGATATACAACTAACCAATTAGCAGCAACATAACTATGTTATCCGCAAAGCAAGTCAATTAAATGACCGTCAACCTGAATGTCAAATTTGAGTAATTCATATAGCACAAAATATTTGATAGGCACAAATATTAAGCAAGCACAAGACTTCTTTTGAAATTTCTAAACACAGAGTTGAGTTCGAAGTCTGATTCATGCTTAAAACGGTAAACCACTTCTATTAAGAGCACAATTCACCATGAATTCCATAACATGGGTCAAATGTCAAGGTTCTAACTTAATTCCTTAGTCTCTTAATGAGAAGAAGTAGTCTAAAGTGCTTGGAAAACTCCCTTCGCATGAGTCTAACATAAAGAGAGTGGAAAGAATTGGCAAGAATATAAAACTAAGGCCGAAAATGAAAACACATGTAACCTAGAATACCCCATCCACTCACCTTTGTCTTCAACTATCAGAAAGAAAATACTGACAACTGGGATACATCAAAATTGAATTGATAATGAAAATTCCATCTAGTTAACCATCGACTAAATTAAAGTTGGCAGGGTAATATATACAAAAATCAGGAATTTTCAAAGGGATAGAACGCTGAATAAATCGGTGACCACTAATTGACAAAAAGAACGATTGCTTATCTAAACCTCAACTTATAGGATTCTTATATCAAGTCTACCACTTGATTCTACTTAATCCTACAAATCAGGAAAAAAAACATAACAGTTGAAGGAGAGATGAAAGAAAGAGAAGAGAAAAGTGTCGAAACGCGAATTCAGAAAGAACACGAAGACGTCGGCAGAGGAGGATATGCGGTGGCTGCGAAATTAATAGACACGTAAGTACAATTATATTGGCTAATAGGTGAATAGACGCAAATACCCTCAGCTTCAATTATATTTACTTGAAGCAGCCATGTCGAAACCCTGGCTCTTCCATAATATAGTAATATATATATATATATATATATATATACAGAGAGAGAGAGATAGAGAGAGAGAGAGAGAGAGAGAGAGAGAGAGACAGACACTTCACTGTAATACTATAACGTATATATAACTTATTATAGTATATGTTAGTGTGTGTATATATACAACACAAACACTTCGTGCTACTTTAACTACATAAGTGTGTGTGTTATATATATACACACACTAACATATACTATAACAAGTTATATATACGTTATAGTATTACAATGAAGTGTCTATGTGTATGTGTGTGTGTGTGTCTATATATATATATATAAGAACATGAAGCGCTAGTAACACAGGGTCGGGTTATTTTAGGGATTTAGACACTTGTAAATTATTTCATCGACTTATAACTTACTCAGATGCATCGTTGAATATTAAAAACAAAACGTCTCGACTTATATCAATTAATAGAATAATATTATATTGGTTTATCAATTCATTAATTATTCGTACATAGTAATGTATAAGATTGATCATCAATTACAATATTATTTATGCGTGTGTATGAAATTACTCATATACTTAAATATAACTTAAAAGATTACTTTACATAGATGCTATTATAATCTATTAAAAGTAATTACATAGTTAATAATTATTTATAATAATTGTAGTTAAATAAAATAAATATTTATAGCTAATAATAATTTTTTTATAGCTTATAATATTTAAAAACCAAAAAAGAAAAAAAAAAACAATTTTTTTTTTTTTAAAATAGCGACCAACGTTGGTCACTATTTTTGGTCAAACGGTCAAAACTTATTTACAGACCAAAAATAGCGACCAAAGTTGGTCGCTTTTCCTAATTACAGAGACAAAAACGGGTTCCCCCCTTTCTCTTATTTCCTTCCCCAACTCTTCCCCAACTCTCTCTTTCCCTCCCCTTCTCTATTTCACTCACACAAATCGCAAATCCCATCCCCCACCCCACGCCACCACTGCCCCACTACTCGCCGCTGCCTTGCCGCCTACTGCTCGCCGGCCGCCACCACTGCCGCCCCTCTCTCTCTCCTTCTCCACCTAAAAAAAACCAAGATTAGAATTATAACCTTGAATCTTTGTTATTTCTAGTGTGTGTGTATATATATTTGATGTATTGTAGTTTATTGTTTCAATTCTTTGAACATTGTATTTTATTGAGGACTAGGGTTTAGGTCTTGTTTTAATTAGTTTTGTTAATTAATTTTATTAACTAATTAGTTTAATTAGTGTTGAATTTAGTTTAGTTAGATTTGAATTATAATTTTTATTGTCTTGATAGTTTAGTTAGAATTTAGGGTTTAGGATATGAATTAAATTTTTTGGATATGAGCCTTTAGGATATTAATTGAATTTTTTGATATGAATTGAAATTTTAGGATGTGAATTGAAATTTTAGGATATGAAATTGGACTTTTAGTTTATGTATTAGAATTTTAGTTTATGTATTGGAAGTTTAATATATGATTTGAACTTTTAATTTATGAATTGAACCTTTTGGATATGAATTAAAAATTTTGGATATGAATTGAACCTTTAGGATATGAATTGAAATTTTTGTGCGTGAATTAAAATTTTAGGATATTAATTGAACTTTTAGGATATGAGTTGAACCTTTAGGATATGGAATAAATTAACTAAAAAAAGATTAGGATATGAATTAACTAAATTAATTTGTTCTTATTTTATTTGTATAGATGGAACATCGTACTTGGATGTACAATAGGAATTATCCTAATCTGCGGGGATTGCGCGAGGATTTTGTAGAAGGGGTTGATGACTTTATTAGACATGCAATGGAACTTCCACCATACCAAAGTGAAGGATTAATTAGGTGCCCTTGTGTTAGGTGCAACTATATGAGGTTTGGAAAACCAGAGGTAGTTAAACTTCATCTTTATAGAAAGGGGTTTATAGCGAATTACTTTGTGTGGACTAATCATGGAGAGTTCGATGGTAGCAATGGGATATTTCATAACATGGTTGTGAGTGAAAGTGGTAGGTCGGTGGAGAATAAAAATCGTGATTCTAGAATTCATGATATGGTTGCGAATGCTTTTGGGATGCACTTTGGGGGTGAGCCCAATGAAAATGTTGAACAAACTCCTAATGACGACGCAAAACATTTTTTTTGAACAATTAGAGGAAGCTAGTCGTCCATTAAGGGAAGGAAGTCCACACTCTGAGCTGTCTTTTGCAGTTAGATTACTAAGTATAAAATCTGATTGGAATATTTCTCAAGAAGCCATGGACTCTTTCATTGACCTTATGAGTTAACTAGTTGATCCTGATATCAACTTACCTGGTGATTTCTATAAGGCAAAAAGATTGGTTTCTAAGTTAGGACTTTCGTCAATTAGAATTTATTGTTATGAAGATGGTTGTATGTTATATTATAAAGATGATGCAACTTTAAACAGTTGTAAATTTTGCGAAAAGCCTCGTTTCAAGAGGCTTTCCAGCGGGAATATGGTCGCTATCACGGCGATGCATTATTTACCTCTTATACCTAGGTTAAAGAGGTTATATGCTTCGATGAGTTTTGCTTCTCATATGAGATGGCACTTTGAAAATAGAAGACCACCTGATGTTATGTGTCATCCTTCATATGGAGAAGCTTGGAAGCACTTTGATAGGACATATCCAGATTTTGCTAGTGACATTCGGTTAGGTCTGTGTGCGGATAGCTTCACGCCTTTTTCTGTATCTGCGACACCATATCACGCTGGCCTATCTTTCTTACACCTTATAATCTACCACCCGAGTTGTGCATGACTAGTCCATATATATTCTTAAATTGTATTATCCCTGGTCCACGTAATCCGAAAAGTTTGATTGATGTATATTTGCAACCTTTGATTGATGAGCTAAAACAATGTGATGACCCAAAAGGTCATCCTGTATAAATTTGACTAAATCTATGTTCCGAGGCCCCGAAAGCCTCCGTTAATCTCACCTTGATGTGCGTGCGCAGCCCGGGCGCGTAGCCGGGAAGCCGTTGTGTGGAAATTTGATAAAAAGTTGAATTTATGAAATTTAATTAAATAAAGTTGACTTT
The DNA here is from genome assembly GCA_005239495.1 of Nicotiana undulata. NCBI lineage: Eukaryota > Viridiplantae > Streptophyta > Magnoliopsida > Solanales > Solanaceae > Nicotiana > Nicotiana undulata. The sequence continues at coordinate 4,220 of ML272755.1, read as the reverse complement.
GGTCAACATTTTTGGTAAACGGACCCGGACCCGTGATTTGACGGTCCCAGAGGGTCCGTAGGAAAATATGGGACTTGGACGTATGCTCGGAATCGAATTTTGAGGTCCCAAGTCTGAGAAATGAATTTTTAAAGAAAATTATTTTCTGAAAATAATAAAGACTTTTGAAAATGAACTTTGATGTGAAACCCGCGTTACCGGGCCCGTATTATGGTTCCAAAGTCCGGAACATGTTTAATATGGTTATTATGATTCTTCTTTAAAATTTGGTAAGAAACGGACTAGGTTTGATGTGTTTCGGATAAATAAAAGGGAAATTTAGAAGTTTATGAAGTTTGAGAAAATTCTATAGATTTTGGAGGTTAATTCATTGTTTTTGATGTTATTTTGGTGGTCTAATTACTCGAATAAGTCCGTAGGATGTTTATGAGGGTGTGTGTGTATTTGGTTTTGAGCCCCAAGGGCTCGGGTGAGTTTCGGATAGGTGTCGGGGTGCAAAAGAGTTAGAAAATCTGGTGTTTTGAAGCTGTATCTGGTGTCTGAGGTTTAATGCTATGCGATCGCATAAGAGCCGCTGCGATCGCATAGCACTGCGTAGGGGGGAGTCAGATTACTCTATGCGATCGCATAGGAAGACCTGCGATCGCACAGGTATAGGAGAGCTGGGGTGGGGCTGGGTAATTACTCTCTGCGGTCGCACCTGCCCATCTGCGATCGCAGAAGCCTAAGCCAGGAACCCTGTGCGATCGCAACCACCACTCCGCGATCGCACTGCCCAAGACCCAGACCTTTATGCGATCGCACTCACACTTCCGCGATCGCATAGCATAAATTTTGCCCAGTTATTTAATTGCTCAAAAACAGAATACCATTACGGGAATTTCCTATTTTTTACCATATCCTTCTTCTCCAAAACCCATAGACGACTTCCAAGCCATTTTTCCACCATAACCACTTGGGTAAGTAATCCTAACTCTAATTTCTTCCATTTTCCTTCATCAATCCCTAGATTCTAGGTCTAAAAACATGAAATCAAAGGTAGAAATTGGGGGTTTGGGTAGAGTTAGGGCTTTTGAAATTTTGTGGAATTCAACCTCATTTTGGGGTCGGATTTAAAAATAAATTGTATATTCGGGCTCGTGGGGGAATGGGTGATCGGGTTTTGGTCCGAACCTCGTGTTTGGACCAAGGGGGCCCGAGATCGAGTTTTGGTATTTTTGGAAGAATGATGAGAAATGTATAATTAGGCTTTGGAATTGAATTATTGACATTATTGAGTAAATTATGTCTAGATACTATCGTTTTGGAGTTGGATTCGAGAGGAAAGGCGGTGATTGAGGCTTGACTTGCCTTTTTGGAGCCGAGGTAAGTGTTTGGCCTAACCTTAGCTTGAAGGAATAGGTATAGAGTCTTATTTGCTATGTGTAATACATGTCCAACGTATAGGTAGGGGGACGAGTACCTATGTGTTGTGGTCAAGCATGCCCGTGAGTCAAATGTGATGATTTGTACCGTGCTCTTGATATTCTCTGTGTTATGAAGAATTGGTTATTTAGAGGTGATACGTTGAGGTTGTTTCATGAGGTGGGAAGTTATTGATTAATTGTTCAGTTGGGGATTTTTATTGTTGAAGAATTCGTGGGCCCTGACGTCACCTCCTATCTCTTCTTTCTGTCATTTTTGTGTATTTCCAGACAGATGTATCATTTTATTTCAAACTCTTGCTTTTAGTCAAATCTTAGGCTAGTTCGTGAGATTGTGACTCAATTTCTGGGGTTTGTACTTAAAGGGATTTCTACGAGATTGGCTATTTTAGTTTTAGAATCTATTAACTTCCGTATTGTTTTTATCATGATTATTTAGTTAGTGTTTATTGTTTTTAATTTTTATTATGTCAATTCATTTAAAACGTTGACTTGTCTAGCGAATTCAACGTTAGATGCCATCATGGTCTGAAGGTGGGATTTCGGGTCGTGACAAGTTGGTATCAGAGCTCTAGGTTGCTTAGGTCTCACAACTCACAGACAAACTTGGTAGAGTCTGAGGGATCGGTACAGAGACGTCTGTACTTATCCCCCAGAGGCTACAAAGTTAGGAATTACTTCATATTTCTTCTTCTCTGTCGTGCGACTTGAATTCAGAATGCTAATTGGATTTCTATTCTATTCTCTCGCAGATGGCGAGGACGCGTGCTTCTCCAGGTTTCGATCGGCAGCCCGATACTCCTGTCGCAGCTCCTACGAGGGGCCGAGGATGAGGCCGAGGTCGTGCTAGAGGCTGATGCCGGGGCAGGGCTCAGCCTCGAGTAGCAGCCCCAGTGGAGGATCCTCAGGTTGAGTTCACCGAGGAGATTCCCGCTCAGACAGTCCCAGTTGGACCAGCTCAGGTCGCAGAGGGGTTCATTTCTACCCCGGTGCTTCAGGACGCTCTAGTCCGCTTGGTGGGACTCATGGAGAGTGTGGCTCAGGCCGGTCTTCTTCCTACTGCACCAGCCGTCTCTCAGGCTGGGGGAGGGACCCAGACTCCTGCTATTCATACACCAGAGCAGTTTGATCCTCAGTTACAGACTCCGGCACCACAGACAGTCGGAGTAGCTCAGCCAGGTATTGTGGCACCGACAGTTGAGGGAGTAGCTATGTCAGCAGATGCTCTATGGAGATTGGATAGATTCACCAAGTTATTCCCTACTACTTTCACTGGTGCACCATCAGAGGATCCCCAGGATTATTTGGACAGCTGTTATGAGGTTCTTCGGAACATGGGAATAGTGGAGTCCAGTGGAGATGACTTTGCTACATTTCGTCTTTCTGGCACCGCCAAGACTTGGTGGAGGGATTTCTGCTTGACCAGACCAGCTGGGTCTGCACCTCGAACTTGGGCTCAGTTCTCCGAGTTATTCTTGGGGAAATTTCTTCCAGTTACTCAGAGAGAGGATCCAGCAGGGCTCCATGTCTGTCACTCAGTACGAGACCAGGTTCATTACTCTAGCCATGCATGCTATTATGATACTCCCTATTGACCGGGAGAGGGTTCGGAGATTTATTGAGGGTTTAGCTCAGCCCATCAGACTTCAGATGGCCAGAGAGACGGGTACGGATATCTCCTTTCAGGATGCAGCCGATGTGGCCAGGCGCATTGAGGTGGTATTATCGCAGGGTAGTGGTCAGGGGTCTGACAAGAGACCTCGTCATTTCGGCTGATTCAGTGCTGCCTCATCTAGAGGCAGAGATTCCTTTGGCAGAGGTCATCCCCCTAGGCCTTTTCAGTCAGCACTCCAGGTATCCCGCAGTACACCCTCAGCTCCCATTAGTGCACCACCGATTCAGAGCTTTCAGGGGGGTCACTCTGGTCGTCAGGGACAGTTCCAGGGTCAGTATTCTCAGCAGCCAAGGTCTTGCTTCACTTGCGGTGGTATGGGGCATATTTCTAGGTTTTTCCCCCGAGGTTTTGGTGGTTCTCAGTATCAGGGTTCCCGTTCCATGGTTCCCGCATCAGGTGCACTCTCACCCTCTCAGCCAGCTAGGGGTGGTCGTGGTGCTAGAGGTGGACGTCAGACTCATAGAGGCGGAGGACAGGCCATGAGAGGTAGAGGTCACGCCGCAGTAGGTTGACCCAGAGATGTTCAGGTTGGAGGGGCTCTGCCCCCATGCTATGCTATTCCGGCCAGGCCTGAGGCTGAGGCCTCTGACGCACTTATTACAGGTACGGTTTCAGTTTGCAGCCGAGATGCTTCGGTGTTATTCGATCCGAGTTCTACTTTCTCTTATGTGTCTTCATATTTTTCCCCTTATTTGAGCATGTCCCGTGATTCCCTGAGTGCTCATGTATATGTGTCCACCCCGGTAGGTGATTCTATTATGGTAGATCGAGTCTACCGTGCTTTCTTAGTAGTGTCACGACCCAAAACCCTAACTTCGGGCCATGACTGCGTCTAACGTCGCACCCGCTAGACAAGCCAACATAATTACGACAACAGCTAAAATGAACTAGATAATTACGACAACTGTGACTAACAATATGAAAGTTAACTAATTTCAAATTATATAACAAGCTCCAAAACAGATCCCGTAAATATAACCCAGAACTAGTGTCACATACTCACGAACTCCCTATGAGATTACTAAATATAATGGTCTGAAAATAAGTACATATGACTTTCTTTGAAACTATAGAATAAGACAGAACTGAAAGAGAAGGGTAGAAGGTGACGCCAAGGCCCA
>ML272749.1:13042-28014 GCA_005239495.1 Nicotiana undulata | reverse complement strand
ATTTTATGGAAGTTGTGCATTTGCTCATTTTGCTTGTATCGTATAGATCATGCCAAAAATAAAAAAGGGATAGCCTTAACATACCTTATTCGATCCTCTTGACAGTTCCTCTAGCACACGTTAATTGCGACGAAACATGTAACTGCGAGTTCGAAATTGGGAATAATCCGTACGATGATCTTAGAAAAGGTCACCGTACTCCTTTAGAACCACAAAATTTGACGTTGCTAATGTGCTAAGAAATCTTGTTGGTTGAAGAAATCACGTTGTATCTTTGTAGGAACTTGTAGGAATTTGTAAGAAATTATGTTGCTAATCTAATAAAGCTTAGGTTTTTTATTGTGCAAGAAGCAATAATATTGGTGGTAATGTAGAAGGGATTCTTGGGCTTGGATGGAGCTATATTTAAGTCGTTCATCAAATTGGTAAATCATTTTCACATTGTATGGGTATCACTACTGACCAAACATTGATTGTAGGAATTTGATTGCAAGAAGTTTTTTGTTTGAAACTTGAAGAATGGCTTAACGTTTCTGATTGTATTGCTTGTATATAAAATATAGGGAATGAAGTGAATGTGTAACTAACACATTATGCCACCTAATAAGAAATGACTAAGAGTCAATTCTTTAGGATGTGGCTTGTTGCTACGTAATCCCCTTGTTGGGGAATTTAAACTTTATCCAATAATCAATTAGGTAGTATCCCGCTACTCGGCAATTTACAAATTACTCGCATAATTAAGAATTATCTTAAATTATTTAAAATACTACCCACTTTTAACACACCTTATACACCTTACTATCATAGCCATGTGGTGCCTTGTATAGTACGAGTCCATAAATACCGGGTATTTCAGCTCGAGCCGTATTTTATCCCAAAATTCCAAACTTTGACGAAATTCATTTTCTTCGATTCGTTTACCCTTTATCCTCCACGGCCCTTACTTATCACTCGTTATAAATAGCATAAATGCGTGTAGCCTCAAGATAATCTCATTCCCGAACTTCCGTTAATTTATTTGGCGTACTTTCATGTACGAAAACATGGGGTGTAACATGACATGAAATGCATGATAAATATATACATAAACTTCTATAAACATACGACCCTGTGGGCATCATCATCATTATATAGTACCCATCCTCGAAGAGGACTCGCTGAATACGTACCCTACCATCGTAAGGCTCGGTAAAATTGTACCCGGCCGTATGAAGCTTGGTAAAACCCCACTGATAAGTGGTTGCACAATAGGTGTCGTACCCGAACGACTATAGTGCGGCTCAGTAGAGAAAAGTAGATACATATATATAAAAGTAAAGGGACTCTATTATGATCTTACGAATCTAAAGATCTCAAAATGGAAGAACGAGCTCTTTTGCTCGCCCCTATCTCTAAATGCATGTTTGACTCATGGAATCAGGTTCTAAACCTTTCGTAGTGACGTATGGTCGTTCACCTTCTACTAACATTATGGACATCATACCATCAATATGAAACTCAATAGAGTTCAAACATCATAGATACATGATAATAATAACTTTCTAAGGAAAGAATAACATGGACAACCTTAGTTGCTAGGAGTAGATCCATTTTGAAATAGCGTATCGTTTACGTTCATTTCACTTTAGATCATGCCAAAAGAAATAAGTAAGTGCATTAACATACCTTAACTCTGTTAAGTACTTAATATCTTCCAAGCAATTCTTCAAACAATTCAACTCAATCAACCATAACATAAGGAGATTTAAAATCAGTACTGAGTAAAAGCTGAGTCCGCAACTTAAACTAGTAGCTCGTTTATGTTAATTTGTGAACCATCTTCCTAGTAAAAAGGGACACATCCGATACCATATACCAACAAAATCAACCACAGAAATCCAACAACATATAAATATCAATAACAAGACACCATATAAACACAACAATTCACCACTACTTCAGGACGAGCGGCAAGCTCGTATTGAATCCCTTTAGCACCCTTCAACCCTATTATCATACATTAGTTAACTTAAAAACATGTCCAACATGATACCAAGTAAAATCGGAAGGCTTCAAATCTCCTTTTAATCACTAGTCCACACTCAAACAACCCAACAATCCAACAATAACAACAAGTACAACTTTCCATTGTTATATTGTCCTTTATATTCTTATTCGCAATACCAATAGCAAGTTCTACAAGTAGACAATATATTCATGAAAATAACTGCATAAACAAGTCATTTTCCAGGGTTTCTGACCATTTAATGTTCATGGAAATAACATTCCAAAAACAGTCCATTAAGAATAATAATATCTCAAACTATTTCAACTCTTCTCTTGTAGTATCTTTGTCAAATAATGCCACCAACATACAAAGAACATCAAGAACAAGTAGTACAGTATGATACATACCTGAACCACAAGCAACTACTTGATGTTTCAGCCGAACACAACCCACAAATATCTTCAATGGCAACACAACCTCAAAGAGGTGTTGTTCTTCACTAGAACTAACTTTTGATTTTGAAATATGGTGTTATCACTTTGGAATCACTCAAAACCCTTATGGTACCTGTTTATTAGGGTTAGGAGAAGTTTGTACACGAAGTTGAGTCAAAAATGAGAAACAATAGGCGTCCAAATAGTTTATAAAGTGAAGCAGGTCGACCACTGCTTAAGTGGGTCACATTGGGAGCTTCATGCATGGTCTCGCGAATACGCGAATGTCTCTCGACTCCGATGTCGTATCGCCAAACGGTTTAATGCGTTAGAAACTAGATTCGCAGAGATTTAATTTGGTAGTTGGATCATCCCGCAATTTTATATATATATATATATATATATATATATATATATTTTGGGAGAAAAGCTCAGCTACATTTGACCTATGTTTCAGCGCATTTGTGAATGTAACTTGTGATGACCTTTGCAAGGGTGGGGTTTAAAGACCCCAAAAATCAAGCTCCGGAAAAGTGTTTGCGGTTGCATATGCGACATCACAATGTTATGCGGTATGTGAAATGACCGCGAAAAGTGTCCCTGCGAAATCGGCTGGTCTGCTTCATTTTGTGTCCATTATGCTGCCCGCAGACCTGTTTTGCGGTCGCATAATGCGCCGCAGAATGTCCCTCCGCAAAATTCTAAGAACAATTATGTGGGCCGCGAATCGATTATGTGATCGTATAATGGGCCGCGAAATCTACCCCAAAATTTTCCAAAAAGGTTGCTTCACTCTGCGGCCCGCAGAAATGCCTAATTCCGCAAAAATGTATCCTTCAAATCCCAACGTACTAATCAATCCAAAAAGTCTGAACCACGGCGAGCTTGCGAGCAACGAGGAATTTCCACTATTATAACCTCTACGCCTACTTCGCCATTACGAAATCTCGGTTATTAAGAAAACTTTTACGGGCCCTTACATCCTCCCATCCTCCTCCACTTAAGATCAGATGTCCTTGAATAACGATCAAGGTCCACTATTAGCAAATTATGCAACCAAGTTTTCCCATACCACCCACCAACAGCAGAGTGTCCTTTGTTACTAGGCTTATCCACCTGTTAGAGAGCCCCAAAAATACATCTTACAAACATATGCATAATCAAACGACGTAACAATATTCATAACAAAACCAATCGTGGCCTTATAAGCAACATATAATAAAAGGAACACCTTTACATTAACTGAACAAGTGATATAAAATTCATAGGCGACAAGTTCATAAAAAGGAAGGATTACAAAGCTATTCAAGGAAGGAGGGATACTTCTTTTTCATTTAATCTTCGGCCCCCTAAGTGGCCTCGTCAACATGCTGGTTTCGCCATAACACTTTCATGAAGGCAATTTCTCTATTCCTTAACTTTCGGAGTTGTCTATCAAGAATGGCAACATGAATTATTTCATATGACAGTTCTTCATTAACTTCAACGGTTTCTCAATCGGCACAATGGCTGACGGATATCCAACTACCTTCTTCAACATAGACACATGGAATACTGGGTGGACCAATGATATTTCAGGTTGTAGTTCAAGCTTGTACGCCACATGGCTAGTTCTCTGAATGATATTGTACGGCCCGACAAACATCAGACTCAATTTCCCTTTTCTTCCAAACCGCATAATGCCCTTCATAAGGGAAACCTTCAAGAATACCAAATAATCTTATTTGAACTCTAAGCGTCTGCTGCGAACATTCGAATAGGATTTTTAACGGCTCTGAGTAGTTTTCAACCGCTACTTTATTATCTTAACCTTCTCCATATCCCGATGCACAAGGTCTAGCCCTATCAACTCAGCTTCCCCAGTCTCGAACTACCCAGTAGGAGACCTACATCTCCTTGAATCCAATAAGTTTGAACCGTTGTGAGCTTTTCCAATATTATTAACCTCTACGCCTACTTCAGCATCACAAAATCCTTGTTTTTAGGAAACATTTTACCTGGCCTTGCATAATATCATCAAATAATGCAAGGGAAACAAATTACGATAGATATATCTATAATCTTTACATAATTTCACAAAAGTCAACAAAAGCAAACCTCGGGCGCGCCCGGTAAAACCTGGGTCCAAGGGTCGATACCGACTACCCATAACCCCATGAGTCTATATATCTATTGTGTTTTCTAATCCGAGTCCAAGTCAACTATTAAATGTCAAATTTTCATTCTTTGTAACTTTGACAAAAATCCCCAAATTTACTCTTTGATACCAATATGATTGACGCTAAATCTAAGATATAATCATGAAATATATATTGAAATTCATTAGAATCGCTTACCCAATGTTTGTGGATGAAAATCCCCTTTATAAATTTCCACCTACTAAGTCTAGGGGTTCTAAAACATGAAAACTGAGATTTAATCCCGACTTTCCAGCCTTTATGTTCACTTAGAGATGTCGCAATTGCGACACTAGGTTCGCAATTGCGAATCCTCGCAAATACAAAGAATGTATTACAATTGTGGCACTGAAAAGCTATGTGGGAGGTCGCAATTGCGAACCCTGCCTCCCTTGGAAATGCGAACCTACCACGAATGGTATACACTTCACAAATGCAATTAAGGCATCTCAATTGCGATACCTAAACCTCACATGTTCACTTTGAAATTGCGAGGTTGGTGCTTGTAATTGCGACATCAGAGACACAAGCACACCAGCAGCCTCTTTCAGTTCAAAACCATATTGAACCCCGTTAGAAACTCACCGAGCCCTTAAGCCTCCAAACCAAATATCCACACGAGTATATAAACATCATACGAACTCGCTCGCGTGATAAGAACACAAAATAAATATCTAGAACTAAGAATCAGACATCAAAACACATGAATTTCAAATGAAAACTCAAGAACCTCTACAATTGCAATCAAGCGTCTGAATCCTATCAAACTAACTCCAAACGGAGTGCACAGTTCAGATATTAGAGGACATTCACAGAGCCTGTGTGATTGACTTTGGAGGTTAGTGGGACCAGTTCTTGCCATTGGCCGAGTTTGCTTACAATAATAGTTATCATTCCAACATCGAGATGGCCCCATTTGAGGCTTTATATGGTTGGGGATGTCGTTCTCCTATCGGGTGGTTTGAGCCTGGTAAGGCTAAGTTGTATTGCACGGACCTGGTGAGAGATGCCTTGGAGAAAGTAAAGTTAATTCAGGAGATGCTCCGTACAGCGCAGTCTAGACAGAAGAGTTACGCGGATCAGAAGGCACGTGATGTATCATTTATGGAGGGAGACAAGGTACTGTTGAAGGTCTCACCGATGAAGGGTGTTATGAGGTTCGGGAAGAAGGACAAGCTGAGCCCGAGATTTATAGGTCCTTTCGAGGTGTTGAGCCGAGTTGGAGAGGTTGCTTATGAGCTTGCTTTATCTCCCAATTTATCAGGGGTCCATCCAGTGTTTCATGTATCCATGCTCCGGAGATACCACGCTGACTTCTCTCACGTGGTTGATTTCAGCACTATTCAGTTGGATGAGAGATTGGGCTACGAGGAGGAGCCAGTTGCTATTGTTGATAGACAGGATTGCCAGTTGAGATCCAAGAGAGTTTCTGCCGTAAAGGTCTAGTGGATGGGCCAACTGGTCAAGGAGGCGACTTGGGAGTCCGAGGAGGACATGCGGAGCAAATATCCGCACTTATCAGCACTTCAAGTATGATTCTAGACCCGTTTGAGGATGAATGTTTGTTTAACAGGTGGAGAATGTAACGACCCGACCTGTCGTTTTGCGTATTCGGACCCCGTTCCCCTAAATGGAACTTCCCGCAGCGGATTATTGTGATTTATGACTTGCGGGGATGGGTGGTTCGGGATTTAGAAGTGTTAGAGTAGTATAGGAACACTTAGTTCCATAAGGTTGGCCTTTTTGGCCAAGTTTGACTTCGGTCAACTTTTTTAGCAAACGACCTTGGAATTGAGTTTCGACAGTTCCGCTAGCTTTGTATGATGATTTCGGACTTGTGCGTATGTTTGGAATGGGTTTTGGATGACCCAGGAGCGTTTCGACCCCAAATAGCGAAAATAGAGTTTCCTTAAGTTCATAACTTGGGTTGGAACGTGTTTTTTTGTTATCGAGGTCCGAACGGAATACCTAGACCTGGAATAATTCCGTTATGTCATTTGAGACTTGCTTGCAAAATTTGGTGTCATTCCGAGTAGTATAAGTCGGTTCGGCGCATTGAAATCGAATTCAAGAACTTGAGTTTTCTTAAGTTTGATTCTAGGGGTTTTGAGGTGTGATTTTGGGTTTCAGCGTTGAATTGGGTGTTCCGAAGGCTCGAGCGAGTATGTAATATGATTTAGGACTTGTTGGTATAATTGCACGACGGCTCATGCGGGTCCAGGTGCCTCCTAGGTACCAAATGAGGCCGCCCCTACGGTCAAGGCCTCGCAGGTGCGGCCCCAGGGAAGATGGTCCATATCCACAGGTGCGGACCTTTCTCCGCAGGAGCGGATCCGCTTGTGCGGAAATCCCTCCGCAGGTGCGATCCCCAGCCTCCTTGCCAACTTCCGCAGGTGCGAGACCGCATGTGCGGTCCTTGAGCCACAGGTGCGAGATCACTGCAGGCAGTGAGCTCATTTAATTCGGGACTTAACCAATTTTCACCATTTCTTCTTCACCATAGGAGATTTTGAGAGCTCACAAGAGGGTATTCGGCCCAGCTACTAAGAGGTAAGTAAAGTCCATTTAAATGTTGGTTTATTACATCAAATCTTAGGTAGATTAACACCCAATTAGTGTAAATAAAAGGGGTTAGAGTGGAAACCTAGGGTTGATGAACTTTAGAGAATTTCACCACTTTTCTACCATGAAACCATACAAACTTATATATTAATGATCCTTAGGCCATGGGTGAGTGTTTTCTTTGAAATCTCCGAAATTCGAGCATGTGGGCCCGGGGGTGTATTGTTACGACCCAAAACCTATGGGTTGTGATGGCGCCGGACACCACTGTCAGGCAAGCCGACCCCTTAATCAGTTGGAACACTTTCCTGTTTAACAATTTAGAACCGAAGCCTCTTCTTGCATTTTCATTATTAAATAAATAAATTTCGTAATTTAAATACGGCGAGAAACCAACTTAATACAAAAAAAAAGAAGAAGAAAGAAATACCAAGACATCCCCAGAACCCGGTGACACAAGTCCATGAGAAATTTCTAAGGATTTATACAATTATACAATGCTTGTCCGAAAAATGAATTGGACAAAGGCAATAAATATAAAATGTAAGTACATAGAAGGGATACTCCAGCAGCTGTGGAACGCCTCTGGAAGAATACAACCCGTATAAGTCTCCAAATCAATCACTGTACTATAAAGGTACCTGTGCAACAAATGCACAGAAAGTGTAATATTAGTACATATACATATATGTACCCAGTGAGTATCCCGTCTAATATCGAAAAATAGTGACGAGAGGTCGACTTGACACTCACTAAGGTCCAGCAGTGATAATAATAGACAGGATATAAGGAAAGCAGTAGGCATGTAAGAAAAATAAACATCGAAATGCATCAATATGAGGTATCCAAATACGGTTGAAATCAAGCAAGTCCTGTATCCGCCGTGGCGTACGACCCAATCCCATAGTGTAATCACTCTAATCACTCCGCCGTGGTGTACGGCCCGATCCCATAGTGTAATCACTCTCATCACTCCACCGTGGCGTACGACTCGATCCCATAGTGTAATCACTCTCATTACTCCGGCGTGGCGTACGACCCGATCCCATAGTCTAATCACTCTCATCACTCCGCCGTGGCGTACGACCTGATCCCATATGTTTTACAAATATAAGAGTGGGGAAAATCACACATCGCTCGTGGAAGGTAAATTGCGAAGCGGTCACATGCACACACAATATTCTTTCCTTTTCATAATACTTTCCATAAACAATTTCTTTCATACTACTTATCGTAAAACAATCCCTTTCATATTATTTCTGTAAAACAATTCATTTCATTTTATTTTCCGTAAAACAATTCCTTTCATTTTAATTTAAATTCCATAAATCTCAGAGAAGCCAAACTACACATAGCAGGATTTCATAACAAACAGTTCATCACAAGAAGAACACAAGGCATGATGTGGGGCGTAACTACCCGTACATAACAATAATAGCCGCTACGTACAGAATCTCGTCACTTGGTACGTACGTAGCCCCAGCAAACAATTACATGTGGCATGTAGAACACCTAAGGGGACAATTCCCTCTTACAAGGTTAGAAAGGAGACTCACCTCGCTCCGAAAATTCATCACCGGCTTCCAAGCCTCTACGACGACTAAAATGGATGTGCAACGCTCCCAAGCTATCCAAATAACAATAATTCAATGAAAATATACTCAATAGATCATAACCAATTCAAATTACAAAGTTCCTCAGCCCGGCTCAACGAAATGATCAAAATGCCCTCGGGCCCACGTGCCCGGACCTCGAAGCTTTAGTAATTCAATTACACATTTTACTCAATTATTCATGCTCAATTCGTGGCTAAAATCCATATTTCCAAATTTCTAGGTTTTCTTCAAAATACTAATTTTTCAACAAATTTTCCCTAATTTTCATGTTCTAATCCATGATATAATCTTGTATTTAACTTGGAAATAAGTGGAATGATCTTACCTCTGAAGCTTGGTTGAAATATTTCTTGAAATGCTCTCAAAATCCGTCCATGGTATATGTAAAATGAGGGAGAAATTCCAAAATCCCGTTTAAATCAACACTGCCCAGAACCGACCCTGTGCGGTCGCACCACAGGCTCCGCGATCGTACATGCCTTCCATGCTGCTTCCAAAATCCCTCATGTGCGTTCGCATAAGTCCTCATGCGTTCGCACAAGCCTAAGTCCCATAAGCCTCCAAGCGCACCCTGTGCGATCGCACAAGATCTCCTGCGGTCGCACATGCCAATTCTCTGCAGCCTAAATTTTCCTTCTGTGCGATTGCATACCTTCAGGTGCGATCGCACAAGCCAAAATTCCAGCCCTCTAATTTCTTCTCCACGATCGCACTTCAAAGGCCGCGATCGCATAGCACACCAGATACACCAGAAAACAACAACAGCAAAATAGAAGAAAAATGGCCCGAAACCACCCTGAAACACACCCGATGCCCTCGGGACCACGTCCAAACACACGACTCAGTCCCATAACACCCCACGAACTTGCTCGAGGCTTCAAATCACATCAAACAACGCCAAAATCATGAATCACACTAAAATCCAACTTTTTGAACTTTGAAATTTCTAACTTTCACATCCGATGCCGAAACCTATCAGATCACGTCCGATTGATCTCAAATTTTGCAGGCAAGTCATATTCGACATTATGGACCTGCTCCAACTTCTGGAATCACATTCCGACCCCGATATCAAAATTTCCATTTCCGGTTGAATTCGTCAAAAACCTTTAGTTTTCTATCTTTAGCCAAATGACCTTAAATTGACTTTCGGATATCCGAATTCACTTCCGATCGCGCTCCCAACTCCAGAATCACCATGCAAAGATATTCCCAAACTCGTAATCCCAAACAGACATCAATATCATTGAAATGTACTCCAAGCCAAACTTAGGAAATTTCTTCATAAATACTAACTTCCACAATATACACCGAAATGCTCTCGGGTTATCCAAAACCCGTTCCGGACATACGCCCAAGTCCAAAATCATCATACGAACCTGTTGGAACTCTCGGATCCTAATTCCAAGGTCGTTTACTCAAAATCCCAGCCTTACTCGATTTCTTCAACTTAAGACTTCTGAAATGAGAATTTTCCTTTAAATTCAACTCCGATCTTCCTGAATTTCAATTCCGACCATATGCACAAGTCAATATACCTGAAATGAAGCTGTTCGTGACTCCCAACTGCTGAACGACGCGCTGGATCTCAAAACGACCGGTCGGGTCGTTACATTCTCCCCCACTTAAACAGAGGTTCGTCCTCGAACGTGCCAGGAACTGCCACAGAATTACCTGGAATCACTGTTTAACACCTCGTGCACCTGCCCGTGCTACCACAACCCAATTGAGCACATAAGCTTTATCAAATATGAAGATATCCTCCTTTATTCATACAATAAGCTCCGAACTTAGTTCTAACATCTAACATTCTCTGCCAAGCCTGTTTCTAACATTTGAACACCGAATCAACTACCACACGAGGCACCAGAACACAACGGCATGCCCTTGCTAAATTAGCACCATACACTGCCTGATCCATTATCTGACCACAATGACACTCCCTGGATCTTAATAGACAAAATTCTACGACTTTGATGCTCTCAAGCACCTTATAAGTTACATTCATACATTTTGCTATAACGCTGATGATACCACCACAGCGGAGGAAATGTGTAGAAATTCCTAACCAACTGCAGAGTTAACTAAACATTGAAATCCTTCCTCCTGACTACGATCATCATCCCATTGAAACCAATGATGGTGATTATCCTGTAATATATTTGCATAGTCCTATCACACCGATACCAAATTTGTAATCTCGTCTCACCCAGTACGAACTGCTCAAATAACCAATTACCCCAGGCATAACCAACAGTCTCTCACGATGCCACAATGCGCCAATAGGCCACAATTCGAACACGACACGTAAGGAAACGACATCAGGAAGGGACTACCCGACTCACGCTATAAATATGAACTTCCCTCAGGGAAATAGGAAGTAAAACACAAGAATAATCATTATAGGAGTCTTGCTCAACATCACACTATTGCGGCGCGCAACCCGGTCCAAATAACATACCTGTGGCGGCGTGCCACCCGATCCCCTCATAAGATTTACATAAGGAAATATACATGGAGCTGAATTGCTTGCTATTACAAGTTACTGAATATCGGTCACAAGCACGCTAAGTGCATAATGCCATTCTGGGGAGACTGATAGAGCCATATGCTACAAACTCAAGCACAACTGAGGTGCGCTATATAATCTGAATCTCGAGAGCCATCCTGCTCACATAACCTCATCACTACGCAAAATCTTAACACACACGAAATTATCAAGCCGTTTCACAACTCACACGGCACGATCATAATATACCTAAATTTTACGAAGATAGAACAATATCTAATATTCCAACTCCCTTCCTCAAGGAGCACTATACAGAAATTAAAATACCTGATTCGCATGGAGCCCACAACCACATTGAATCCATTCACAACCCTCAAGCTGATTTCGCTCACACTGCACTAGGCTAATAGCTTCACCTGGGTCCATAATACCCCAATTCCTCTCATAATACACAAGAACAACCATCATAGTCGGGACAAACACCCCACAATCCACAATCAATTGAACCGAACATCTTCCATGCATAAATTCTCAATTAAGCAATATTATACTCCTTTATACTATGCTTAATTATTCAACAAATCCGGTGACTGCATGTCACACTTATGCCATCTTCCCGTGGTCACGCTCCCACGGCCTTCCACGAGGCAACAAGTCTGCACCTCCATACCACCAACCACACATATGCTGCAAAACACATCAAGAACCCATGACCAGGGTGCAAAGCCTCTTTCACCGAATATCAATTTCAGGTGACACTGAAGATACCCCAGCTTACTCAGAACTTCCAAATCACTTTTTTCTTGCTCCTCCGAGCTCATGACATCCTTTTTAACGCCGAACCGCAATCTGATTCTTACTTCTAGCTCCACACTAACTACTGCACCCAACATGCCGATATGGAATATCATAGGAATTCCATCATAGTTCTTGAATCGCTAATAGGGTGAACACTTCATCATATAGAAACCTCTTACTTACCTCAATTCATGAGAACCATAACAACACACAAATGAATTCTCACAATCACAATACATGCAAATCCTTAAGTAGTGGTCTGAACCACCATAAACCTTCCGGGATCCGCCTACACCCGACAGGCCATAGCAGTTGAATGCTTCAAAATGAAATCTATTACGATGGCCGACAAGCCCCGCACACATCTACACAAACCATACACATACTCAATGACACCGAAGGAACTGATCACTGCCGTAAATGTGCCATTTCAACCATGGCTAACCCATCTAACTTCTTTTAATCATCCTTAATTGCCTCAGAAGCAAAGTAACTCCATTCAACTCATAACAAACTCAATCCTCACTCATTCCGAGTGGCCTTGATTCACGAGACCATGCTGTCTAAGTCTCACAACCCATCTCATACCCCTCTGAGAATTCTTCCTACACCCCGAAGTTTAATTCTCTCACTCTCCCAATACTATATTGCATGCTGAAACATATCATAGAATACTCTAACCATCTTCCCTTTCTCTGAAATCATACTGCAAATGCTCGACTCTCAATCATACAGCTGCCTGAAACCCTTAAACGCCGCATTCTTAACCTTTGAATCCACTAGGACCGCTATTGAGAGTCACCCACTATGACTGGCCCCAATTACAATCAACTCCAAGGCTCTTCTAGCACATGAACATGCTCTCAATAAAGCACGTGACTGAGTCACTTCCCTTACAAGTTGCCTAAGCCTTAAGCACAAATTCTAAATCTTCCATAGTCTAACCCTGGTCAAATAGGACCAACTTCGAATGCATTTATCGAATGCCATACTCAATTACCGATTTACTCCTTTCTCTTAGTTGTAACAAGTTGCCAATACACTGACAACCCGCAATCCCATGAGGACACAACCTTACAACCCAACTGCAGGTGGTGAGACTCCCCCACTTAGCCCGAAGCTACACCCTGCACTGCTCCAGACATTGCTGAGATCTTTTCTTCTTTGTTGACATGACCTTGCTCAACCAATACGTCCAATTCCTCTGAATTTCCCCATTAGCATCCCCCAAATACTCGAATCCTCTAGCACTACTCGCACATTCTGCCTCCTACCAACTAGCCACTAGGACTCCGCACAGAACTTACCATCCCTACAACCGCTAACCTACTCACAGAAGACAACCCACCCGAGGAAACTAGCAAACTGACACCTACCATTACGCTATGATTCTTACTTTCTCCAATAACAACACCCCCATCTTAAGCCTGTCCTCATTCACCGACTTTACTTGTCCGATTGCTCCTCGGGGATATCCACCATGTGCGCGACAACAACTTCTGATCCCAAGCTATGCTGCATCATTCTTTATCCCAACAACTCCTCTCGGTGGCATCTAACCTTCCGCCGAATAACCAACATTTTGGTTTAAGCTCGTGGACCTACTCTCTATCCGCAAAATTTCTCAAATCACTTCAATTCCTCCTCAAGGCAGGCCACCGCCTTACCACTGAACTCATAGGCTATACTGCCACTTCTTACTTAGTTGGACTCATTCCCTTAAGCAATTACCCGACCTCCGTCTCTGACGCCGTGCATTTAGAGATTTAGCCGCTACCTGACACTTTTCACATGGCTCCCTTCATCGCATGCTTCTCAGTTGCGGCCTCAATCCAATATTATTCTCTGTATCTCTTGAACCATCAGATCCCCACGACTTCAAACTCTCTGATGATCAACTTTCTTGATCTACCTTCATTAGAAATGCTCATTCAATACCTTAACCACTGCACACCACGGTCTATAACAACTGCTTCATCAACACCGCTTCACAACACTCTAACCCAAGGCAACCGAAGAGCTAGAGCACCAACGAACTTAACATGTTCTATTCGATCAAACATCAGTACCACAACATGGGTGAATACTCCACCTTGCTTGATAACACCAAGCTTCATTACTTTTATCACCCAAGCCTGACCATTTATAATCCAAATGCTTTTCCTCCGCGGGAACAAAATACTGAAATCTTGAAATCACATTCTGAGAAGACCTCCGTTCAAACCGTTCATCACCCCAACACATGGGCAAACGTTCTATCCTCATATCAACATCGCGCCATAACCAATCGTAAGTTTCATAACCACCTGATCATGGATTCAAAGTCCTCAGAAACACAATTACTGAGCTGATACAACATATTATTCTTCTGCAGGGCAACAACAACAGCCCCAACCAACTGCACATGGAAAACATCTCGCACCATATCCGTAGCACCATTTCAATTCATCAACTCCTCGAATCATAGCAAGGGCTTCGCGACGTATAAGATTGAGTAGGAAGAAACATAGGCATAAGCCCTAATGGAATCAAATCGCACGATGAGGAATCAAGAAGGGAAGTACTCCTAACAACCCTATAGCCTCTCGAAGATAAGTACAGACGTCTCCGTACCAATCCGAAAGACTCTACTAGACTTGCTCATGACTCGTGAAACCTACGGGAACCTAGGGCTCTGATACCACGATGTCATGACCCAAAACCTATGGGTTGTGATGGCGCCACACACCACTGTCAGGCAAGCCGACCCCTTAATTAGTAGGAACACTTTCCTGTTTAACATTTTAGAACCAAAGCCTCTTCTTGCATTTTCATTATTAAATAAATAAATTTCGTAATCTAAATACGGCGAGAAACTAACTTAATACAAAAAAAAAAAAAAAAAAA
>ML272748.1:0-29530 GCA_005239495.1 Nicotiana undulata | reverse complement strand
CGTGCCATGATTACATTGATTACAACATACATTGCATTGGTGAGGAAGAGAGTAAAAGCACGAAGGGTGATGTCGTGCCATTGTTATCATTCAGACATGTCATTCATACCTTATCAGTTTTCGGTGAATTGTTTGTTTTCTTACTTGGTGTTAATTAACCGCTCCATCTTATTGTTTCTCCCTTTATCTGCTCCCGTTCCCCGTATATGACTGTTATTCTTCCTTGCTTCTTTATCTATATTTTGTGTTGTAGAATAGGACAGGTGAACGTTATTTGCTAAGTCTAGCCTCGTCACTACTTCGGCCGAGGTTAGGCTCGGCACTTACTCAGTACATGGGGTCAATTGTACTGATACTACAATGCACTTCTCTATGTTGTGCAGATTCCGCTTCCAGACCCCGTGGACCTGAGGGAGTCACCTTCAGTCCACATCGAGCTTCTAGGTATACCACTAGCGTTCGTGGGCCCTGGAGTCTCTCCTGCTATTAGTATCCTATGGTCTTATTTCTCCTTCCGTTCTAAAGACAATAGTGTACTTCCTTTCAGACTTGTATTTAGTATTCTTATAGACAGTCCGTGAGGTTGTGACACCCCAATTTTGGGATTTTGCGATGTTGTTATCTTTACCATTTCATTATGCGTTTTTCGAAGTTTTATTACATTTCTACTGTAAAACTTTTGAAGTGGTTCTGGTTATTTCAGTAAAGGTTGGAAAGAATATTGCTTTATTACTGTTAAGTTGTTTTAGAAATGTCAAGGTGTTTTGTACGTTGGCTTGTCTAGCGGGTTCAACGTTAGACGCAGTCACAGCCTGAAAGGTGGGATTTCAGGTCGTGACACGTATTTTGAAGGAACTCTGCTTTAAAGATTCCTCTTTAAAAAGATATAAATATACATTCAGAGAAATTATGTTTCAAAGAAGTTTTCTTTATTTTCGAGATGATTATATTTTCAAAACCTTCAAATCTAAACGCACGATTTAAATGTTTTGACTCGACGTTTTTACCAGCTCTATTGAGTTTATTGGTTTAAGCCTGATATGAAGAAATTGATATAGTGATAGGTTGTTAATGCTTATTGGGTTGTGACTTCGACTTTGGCTTGACATTTCTTATGTTCTCTTTGCGTATTTCTACTTTGTTTCCGTAGATCGTATTTGCTGAATTTTCTTCCGTATTATTCTATCTTACTGTTTATTTTAGCGAAATTCTTTAGATAGACATTACGTTTCGGTCATTATCTTCATACTTATGCCTTTTTCTTATTAGACCAATGGGGTCTTGACTAGTCCTCGTCAATTTTTCAC
Source organism: Nicotiana undulata (assembly GCA_005239495.1). Classification (NCBI taxonomy): domain Eukaryota; kingdom Viridiplantae; phylum Streptophyta; class Magnoliopsida; order Solanales; family Solanaceae; genus Nicotiana; species Nicotiana undulata. The sequence goes on along the minus strand of ML272748.1, from coordinate 28,223 downwards.
CGAGGTTAGTCTTGATACTTACTGGGCACCGCTGTGGTGTGCTCATAATACTCTTCTATGCATTTTTGTTTGCACAGATCGAGGTATTGACCGTTAGTAGCTGCATGGATCACCGTTGATGAGGAGACTCAAGGTAAACCTGATGTTGCGTTCGTAGGTTTCGGAGTCACCTTCCAGTTTATCTCCAACTGTACTTATTCATTTCTAGACAGTTGTATTTAGATTTTGTAGAAAGAATTCGTAGAGCTTATGACTTGTATTTTACCAGATTTTGAAAAAAAGAAGAAGTAATTTCCGTCAAGATTCTATATCGAGACTATTGGATATTCTTTATTGTTATTGTTTTTTTATGAAATGATTAGGCTTACCTAGTCCTTAAGACTAGGTTCCATCACGATACCCAATGGAGGGAAATTGGGTCGTGAGAACAGACAAGATTCCAGGAGTTTTCTCCATGTACTGCATGACAAATTCTAAGTTACGGACTGAGTTTCCGGTAGATTTATCTTGAGGAGATTATGATCGAAAGTTATATTTCAAAAGTATATTTTAAAAGCAATTGTCTTGCAGAAAATGATTTTTGAAAGTCATTTATTGGGAAAGTATATTTAAAAATCACGTATCTTGAAAGAACTATGTTTTAAATATTTCTCCTTTTAAAGATATATATATATATATATATATATATATATATATATATATACACACCTTCGGAGAAATTATGTTTCAAAGGGGATCTTTCTATACTGAAATGATTATATCTTCAGAGTTTTCAATATAAAATGTTGTTTAAAAGTTTTCACCAGCAAGTATTTCTATTGTGTTGTAGTTTTCTTCTGGTTGGCTTGTTTTTGTTGCCCACCCTTCTGTGTATTATTATGTTGTTCCGTTGATTGATTTCTGAATTTCCTTCTACATTATTCTGTCATTGTTTTTAATTATATCGCGAAGTCTTTAGATAGATGTTGTTTTCGTTCATTTCTATACTCATGTCTGTTTTATTTATTAGACTAGTGGTGTCTTGACTAGTCCTCATCACTACTTCACCGAGGTTAGTCTTGATACTTACTGGGCTCCGCTGTGGTGTGCTCATACTACACTTCTATGCATTTTTGTGTGCCGATCCAGGTATTTTTACTGTTAGTAGTTGCGGATGGTTGCCGATGAGACTCAAGGTAAACATGTTGTTGCGTTCGCAGGCTTCAGAGTCACCTTCTTGTTTTTATTCAATTGTACTCCCTTATTTCTAAACAGTTGTATTAGGAGTTGTAGAAAAATCTCGTAGAGATTATGACTTGTATTACCCATTTTGGGAACATTGTAATTCTGTCAAGATTTCTATATCGAGACTGTTAGATTTCTTTTATTATTGCCGTTATTCTCTAAATGTTAGGCTTACCTAATCCCTAAGACTAGGTGCCATCACGATACCCAACGAAGGAAAATTTGGGTCGTGACAGGAACATTGGATCTACTTTGACATTCCGAAGAGGTATCCGCCATCTCATCCAATATTTCACAAGCTTCAGAGTAAGGCGTGTTCATGAAGTTACCCTCGGCGAGTTGATTTACCACAAACTCATTAGTTGTGTTGATCTCCATGTAGAAGGTCTATTGGATCATGGCCTCGGTCATATCGATGTTTGGGCACTCTTTGACCATTGTGCGATACCCTTCCCAAATCTCATGCAATGGCTCGTTTGGCTCTTGTTTGAAAGCCAGAATTTCATCCCTTCGCGTAGCCATCTACCACGGAGAAAAGAACTTTGCGACGAACTTCTCGGATAGCTCATCCCAGTTATGGATGGAATAGTTGGGCAACCTCTCTAGCCAGTCCAAAGCCTTTCCCCGTAGAGAAAAGCGAAATAACATTAACCTCAATGTGTCCTCAGAGACATTCGTTTGCTTTCTCCCCCAACACGTATCAACAAAACCTTTGATATGCTTGTAGGCATTTTGGTGCGGAGCTCCGGTGAAGAAACCCCGCTGCTCAAGCAGTGTAAACATGACATTGGTTATTTGAAAGTTGACCTCTCTAATCTGGGGCGGGACTATTGCACTTGCATAGCCTTCGTTGGGCAACACTCGGTGTGCTGCTCTTGTAGGAGGTGGGGGAGGGTTTGAAACATTATCATGAGGCGGTCGGCCTCTCCTTTGTACTCGAGGCTGGAGATGAACCTCATCCACTTGCTCATCATCTACCTCCTCCCCCAATGGTATATTTCTGAGGGGCTCGTTGTTAAGATTCATTTCGTACCAAAAAGCAATTGACAAACAAAATTAGTGAAACGGAAGGAAAGAAATACAAAACAAACAAATACTTAGATATATAGATAACTCCGTTAACTCCAAGGAAATGGCGCCAAAAATTGATCGCAGCTGATAACTAGGATTTTTACCTTGTTTTCCGCCCTTCATTGCTTAGGTTTTGGTTATATTTGTACACAAAGTAGCCCCAAAAGCTTATATGTTGTGCTTGTTGTAGGATTGAACCAAAATTGACGACATTCAGTCAAGGATATGCTCAAAACAGAAGTGAATCTTGCACAATTACCAAGGACAACAAAAATGCCCAACTAAAGAGTCCCACCGCGGTCGCGGTCCTTTTATCGTGGTCCGCGATCCCAAGCTTTAGAGAACGTGCACAAGACATTTTCCCATCGCGGCCACGGTTCAATGTGCAGAGCTTCAGAGAACCTGATACTAGGCCATTTCCCACCGCGGCCGCGGTCCAATTACCGCGGGGCGCGGTCCAAATACCACGGTCCGCGGTCTAAAGATTCAGAGAACAAGAATTCAAGGCCAAGAAGCACCGCGGTCGCGGTCCGCGGTCGAGCATATTTAGAGACCAGAAGCTAAGGCTATAGTTGTCCACCACGGATCGCGGTCGATTTTGTGCGGTCCGCGGTAGCCCCGCAGGGGCATTTTTTTCCAGATTTTGGGCTGAGTATAAATAGCTCATTTTGTAATTTTATTAGAGGATCTTTGATTTTTCTGAACGGAAGAACACGTGAATAGCTAGTTTTTCATCTTTTTAGCTTATTTCTTGCATTTTTAACATTGAACCCTTGAGTTTATTGTTAAGAATCATTAATATGGGCTCTATTTCATCTCTTTCATTGAATTTATCTTTGATTATGAGTAGCTACACCCATTAGCTAGGGTTGTGGCTCAACCCTAGTGTGGGTATTTGATGAGTTTCTAAAATTAGGGTTTGGATGTTTATGAGTGTTTGCTATTTTGGCTAATATAGGGTTCTTATTGCTATAATTGGTGGTTGCAAACACTAATTGATCTTCAATTGATTGGATCCTTCTTGAGAAAGAGGACTTGAGTCTAGAAAAATTGGTCCAACAAGTAATTAGGACATAATCAAGAGATTGGTAGTCCCAATCAATTGGGTCGGATCCAGAGATGGTAAAACCCTACTGGAGTCTTAATTAACGGGTTAACCCTCGAGAGAGTAATACCCTACTTGAACCTCAATTGCTTGCATATTTGACACCCAATTGGCCTCGAGAGAGGTAATTAGGGCAAAGCCACTCAAACTACCGAGAGGTATAGAGTGGGCAATTTCATACATTGGTTATAGTATAATCCCTCATTAACATCCTTGCCTTAGGAACTTGAAATTCGCTGAGTATTCGCCTAGGTAAAAGTCATAACCCTAGTGCCTTTATCAACATAAGAAACAACTTCAAAACAAATTAGTTAGTTAATTTGCACTCAACAATAGTACAATTCTTAGTCATAAATTGAAAACCACCAAAATATGAGAAGTGTAATTAGAAACACGAGGCTCTACTAGTTCACATAGACACTCACTCCAATTGTTTACTCCCTGAGGATTCCATCCCGACCTATCGGGTAAAAGCTACACCGACCCTTGTCTTCCTACTCCTACTGTTAGGGTGGGAGCCGATCACCTTTTTGGCGTCGTTACCGGGGAGTTAAGACGGTGTTGATTATCTACGTGTCTAGTACCGTTAAGTGTTTTTCTGTCCTTCTGTTTTTAACCTTTTTGTTTAATCTACTCAGGTAAAAAATGGCGGATCTAATGGGAAACGTTATTGCGGGGGAGGCGGTATATGATAATCAAGAGGACGAAATCAATCAATTACCTCCACAAAAAAGGGGCCGACAGGCCAATCTACAAGATGATATCCCAGACCCTCCCCCGCCCCTACCTCCTAGAGCTGCCCCTCTGGTCCTTCCAAACGAGGGGTATGCTAGTGCTATTGTCCCGCCGAGGATTAGGGCAGAGAACTTCCAAATTTCAAACGTGATGCTCACCCTCCTAGAGCAACGAGGGTATTTCACCGGAGCCGCACACCAGAATGCCTATAAACATCTCAAGGGCTTCGTAGATACTTGCTGGGGAAGTAAACAAACAAATGTCTTGGAGGATGCATTACGACTCAAGTTGTTCCCTTTCTCTCTTTGGGGGAAAGCCCTTGATTGGCTCGAGCGTCTTCCCAACCATTCAATATCAACTTGGGATGAGCTCGCGGACAAATTCATTGCCAAATTCTTTTCCCCGAGTCATATGGCGGCGCTTCGTGATGAAATATTGGCCTTCAAACAAGAACCCAATGAGCCCTTACATGAGATATGGGAGAGACATAGGACCATGGTTAAGGAATGTCTGAACAACGACATGACTGAAGCCATGATCCAACAGTCTTTCTACCGAGGGATTAACACTGTGAATCAATGTGTGGTCAATCAGTTGGCCGGTGGAAATTTTATGAAGTTGACTTATCCCGAGACATGTGATATTCTAGATGAGATGGCCGACACATCATCGGCTTGGCAAAGTAGAGCTAATGTGCCTCAAGGAGAGACCGGTGTGAATAGTCTCCATAAAGAGCTCCAAGAACAAGGGCAAGCAATTGGCGAGCTCACTACTAGCATGAATCAACTTTCCAAAGCCCAACTCCAACAATTGCAAGGGCCGAAGCAAGCTAATGCTATGGAAGGAGTGAACATGCAAGGAAATCAAAGGAAACCTCGGGGGAACTCTAAGCAAAACCATAATGATCAAAGTGACCAAGGGCCTAGTGGGTACGGCCAAGATGAAGAGTATGATGACCAAGACGAAGATGTGATGTATGCAAACAACTATCAAGGTCAAGGCAATAGTCAAAACAACAACCAAAGTTGGAGAAACCAAGGCAATAACCAAAGTTGGGGGAATCAAAGACCAAGAAACTGGAATAACAACAACAATGCTCGAAATTGGGGGAACAACAACAACGATCGTCAATGGGGGAACAATAATGACCGACAGTGGGGGAACAACAATGAGGAAAATTGGAATGGGAGAAACAACAACAACAACTGGGGAGGCAACGGTAATCGGGGGTCGGGCTTTCAAAGGCCACCGATGTACCAACAACCAAGCAACCCAACTCCGTACCAATCTCAAGGGCAAAGTTCATCGGGCTCGAATATGGGTAGAATTGAAAATATGTTCAAGTAGATGATGGAGAGAAATGCAAACTCCGATGCTCAGTTGGCCTCTCACAATACCTCTATAAGGAACCTCGAAGTACAAATGGTCCAAATTTTACATGCCTTAAACACACGCCCGAAGGGTGCACTACCAAGTGATACGGTGGTGAACCCCAAGGGTGGGAACAATAACAATACCGGTCACGCCATGGCCGTGACTACGAGAAGTGGAAAGGGTGGTGAAGCAAGTACTTCGAGGCAAAATAAGATTGTTGTTGATGATGAAGACATGCCCCAAGAAGAGTTACCGGTTGAAGTGGAACAAGTGATGGATGACCCAAGTGAAGGTGAGGTAAGAATTGACATACATGACAATGGGGAGGACTTGGAAAGGAACGTGAACCCGTGTAGGGAGCACGTAATTGATATGCCGGAGCCGGTGGCCCACAAGCCAAGGCACCATTGCCTAGGCCACCTCCTCCCTACCCTCATAGATTGGCCAAACAAAAGCAAGAGACTCAGTTCAAAAAGTTTATCGATATGATGAAGAGTCTCTCCATCAATGTCCCATTGGTGGAAGCCTTGGAGAAAATGCCTGGATATGATAAGTTCATGAAGGACTTAGTGATGAAAAAGTGGTCCATGGAGTGTGAGACCGTCAAGATGACTCACCAAGTGAGTGCTATAGTTCACTCCATGGCACCGAAACTTGAGGATCCGAGTGCCTTTACTATTCCTTGCATGATTGGGAGTGCAGACTTTGCCAAAGCCCTATGTGATCTTGGGGCAAGTATTAACTTGATGCCGTATTCAGTGTTTAAGACCTTGGGGATCGGACAACCTAGGGAGACCTCTATGCATTTTCAAATGGCGGATAGGTCGATGAAGAGGCCCCTATGTATTATTGATGATGTGCTAGTGAGGGTGGACAAGTTTATATTGCCAGCAGATTTTGTCATTCTTGACTGTGAGGTTGACTTTGAGGTCCCCATTATCTTGGAAAGGCCCTTCCTTGCCACGGGGAAGGCCTTGGTTGATGTAGAAGCTGGGGAGCTCACGTTCAGAGTGGGAAATGAGAAGGTGGTCTTTCATGTATGCAAATCTATAAAGCAGCCTAACAGCACGGAAGTTTGCTTGTTTATGGACCTCGCGTCTGAGGTTATTATTGATGATGCCAGTGCTATGATCCATGTTGATGACCCTGTGAAGTTGGCCTTATTGAATCATGAGGACTCTGTGGTGGATGGTGTTCTTGAAAGTACCCATTCCCTTCAAGGCATGGGGTCTTATTCTTATGCTCCCAGAAAATTATCCTTGGACTTGGAGAACCGAAGACTCCACCAACAAAGCCTTCCGTTGAAGAACCTCCGAATCTAGAGTTGAAGCCACTTCCTTCCCACCTCAGGTATGAATATCTTGGTCCATCTTGTACTTTACCTGTTATTCTTTCCTCTTGCCTAACCCAAGTGCAGCTAGACTCAACTCTAAAAGTGCTAAGGAGGAGGAAGAAAGCAATCGGATGGACTTTGGCGGATATTCGGGATATTAGCCCCGCATTTTTGCATGCACAAAATAATATTGGAGGATGGATCCAAACCCTCCATGGAACATCAAAGAAGACTCAATGAAGCAATGCAAGAGGTGGTTAAGAAGGAGATCATAAAATGGCTCGATGCGGGAGTTGTTTATCCAATTTCGGATAGCGCTTGGACTTCTCTGGTCCAATGCGTCCCGAAAAAGGGTAGAATAATGGCGAGCAAAAATGATAAAAAATGAGCTCATTCCCACAAGAACGGTCACCGGATGGATGGTGTGCATGGACTACCGCAAGCTCAACAAGGTGACCTGCAAAGACATTTTCCTTTGCCATTCTTGGATCATATGTTGGATAGGCTTGCGGGTCGGGCCTTCTATTGTTTTCTCGACGGGTATTCTGGATATAATCAAATTTTGGTCGCCCCGGAGGATCAAGATAAGACTACTTTTACTTGCCCATATGGCACTTTTGCCTTTGCTCGCATGCCCTTCGGACTTTGTAACGCACTGGCCACTTTCCAAAGATGCATGATGGCAATCTTCACCGACATGGTGGAGGACTTTCTTGAAGTGTTTATGGAAGACTTTAGCATCGTAGGATATTTCTTCGCTGAATGCTTGTGTAATCTTGATAGGGTCCTTGCTCGATGCGAAGAGACGAACTTAGTATTGAATTGGGAAAAATGCCACTTTATGGTGGAAGAGGGAATTGTATTGGGCCATAAGATATCAAAAAATGGCATTGAAGTTGATAAAGCAAAAATTGAGGTGATCACAAAGTTTCCACCACCTACTTCAGTTAGAGGAGTTCGGAGTTTCCTTGGTCACGTCGGATTTTATAGGCGTTTTATCAAAGACTTCTCTAAGGTGGTAAATCCATTGTGCAAGTTGCTTGAGAAGGATGCTAGATTCCATTTTGATGAACATTGTATGCATGCCTTTGAACTTTTGAAACACAAGCTCACTACTACTCCTATCATCACGGTGCCAGATTGGAGCTCACCCTTCGAGCTTATGTATGATTCGAGCGATGTAGTTGTGGGTGCTGTGCTGGGCCAGAGGGTGGACAAGATTTTTCACCCTATCTACTATGCTAGCAAGACGATGAATTCAGCCCAAATGAATTACACGGTCACGGAGAAGGAGCTTTTGGCAATAGTCTTTGCTATGGAGAAATTTCGTACTTACTTGATGGGTGCCAAGGTCATAGTTCACACTGACCATGCGGCACTCTGGTATCTCATGACTAAGAAGGATTCCAAAGAGAGGCTTATGCGTTGGGTATTGTTGCTCCAAGAGTTTGACTTAGAGATTGTGGATCGAAAAGGGAGTGAAAACCAAGTGGCCGGCCATCTTTCTCGGTTATAGGAGAAAGGGCGACCTTGTGATGGACTTGAAATCAATGACAGTTTCCCGGATGAACAACTTATGTCGGTGTCAATGCAAGAGATGCCATGGTTTGTCGATATTGCCAATTACCTTGTCACCGGTGTTGTCCCTTGTGAGCTCTCTTCTAACCAAAGGAAGAAGCTTAGGAGGGATAGCTTGGATTTCTATTGGGATGGGCCTTATCTATTCAAGATTTGCACTGATGGGGTCATCCGAAGATGTGTACCGGAGGAAGAACAAATGGCTATTCTTGAGTCTTGCCACTCCTCATCGTATGGTGGTCATCATGGAGGAGAAAGAACTGCTTCAAAGGTGCTTAGCTATGGTTTCTTTTGGCCTACATTGTACAAGGATGCCGGTGATCTAGTCAAAAGGTCTGATGAGTGCCAAAGGGCCGGGGGAATTTCCAAGAAAGATGAGATGTCTCTAAATTCTATTCTTGAAGTGGATATCTTTGATGTTTGGGGCATCGATTTCATGGGCCCATTTGTGAGTTCTTGTGGGAACACGTACATTCTAGTGGCGGTCGATCATGTGTCTACATGGGTTGAGGCCGTGGCTTTTCCCAACAATGAAGCCAAGAGTGTTATTTCTTTCCTTAAGAAGAACATCTTTACAAGGTTTGGCACGCCTCGTGCTATCATCAGTGATGGGGGGTCGCATTTTTGCAATAAAGCCTTTGACACCTTGCTTTCCAAGTATGGTGTCAATCACAATGTCACCACCCCCTACCACCCTCAGGAAAGTGGCCTAGTGGAAGTCTCTAACAAAGAAATAAAGAGCATATTATCAAAGACGGTCAATGCTAATAGGACCAATTGGGCAAAGAAATTGGATGATGCTCTTTGGGCTTACAAGACCCCAATTGGTATGTCCCCGTACCGGTTGGTCTTCGGGAAAGCTTACCATCTTCTGGTGGAGTTGGAGCACAAGGCTATGTGGGCCTTGAAAAGGTTGAACCTTGAATGGGATGTGGCTGCAAACCTTCGTGTGGAGCAACTAAATGAGCTAGACGAATTCAGATTCCATGCGTACTCCAGTTCGTCCTTGTACAAGGACAAAATGAAGTACCTTCATGACAAGTATGCTCGAGGCAAAGAGTTCAAGGTGGGTGACTTGGTTCTATTGTTCAATTCTCGGTTGAGGCTATTCCCGGGAAAACTCAAGTCAAAATGGAGCGGGCCTTTCGAAGTGGTATTTGGGACTCCATTTGGTGCTCTTGATCTCAAAAACAAAAGTGGAGAAATATTCAGAGTCAATGGTCACCGGGTCAAACACTATTTTGGCAAGATTGATGATAGCCACGTGGTGTCACTTCTTCATCTTAAATGATCTCGGTAACATGCGTCGTGCCGCAACATTAAATCAGGCGCTTCTTGGGAGGCAACCTATGTGTCTTTAATTTTTTGTTTTCCTTTGTTTTTCTTGGTAGAATAGGATTCATTTTTGCACTAACTGGTTTTTGGATGTTGTAGAGTGATTTTGACATAGGAAAACAATGCTAAGTATGGAAAACATGCTCTCTGAAGTTTGCATCGCGGTCCGCGATGCCCTTTTAAGCTGGGAGGTGGTCTCTGAACCTTGCTCCGCGGCCACGGTCCTCTTTTCGCAGTTCGTGGAGCCCAAGTACTGGGAAATCCCTCTCTGAATCTACCTCACCGCGGTCGCAGTCGACTTTTCGCAGTCCGCGGTGACTTTTGAACTTCAACTCATTCACAGTGCATGACCGCGGAACGCGGTCGATTTTTCGCGGTCCGCGGTGGGTAAGTGTATGGACCCCAGCCCCCCTCTATAAATAGACCTTTAGGGCTTCAGTTCATACTTTACGCACTTTCACTTCCCAGAGCATATTTTAACTGTGTCTCACGCCTCTTCTCTCTGAAATTGCATTTTACTTCATCAAATCCTCATCCAAGTGTCTGGTAAGTGTACTTGTGATTAATTAACTTCTTAATTTCATTATTTTCTACATCATTTGGTAGATTTTCTTGTCTTTTTTCATGATTTTTCTTTTCTAGGCTTTTAACTATGTTAGGTTTAGTTCAAAATGATCATCTTAGACCCTTGGAATCTAATTGCACTGATTAAACATGTAGGGATTAACTAAATGGGCATTTGAACATGAAAATGGAAAATATTTAAAAAACCCTAATTGTTCGTCTGACTGCGGTCCGCGGTCCTTTCTTTGCGGACCGCGGTGCTTAGTCTATGCAATCATCATGTGCTGACCGCGGTCTGCGATCCCCTATATTCTGAAATGCAGGTCCTCTGATCTTACTTCACCGCGGCCGCGGTCAATTTTTTGCGGTCCGCGGTGCTAGATTCAGAGAGTAAGTTGTAAGCTTAGATCCTCCACCGCGGTCAGCGGTGGCTGTTCTGCAACTTATCTGCTTCTGTGTTTCTATATGTGAGTGTCTGTGCAACCTCTCTTTGGGTACTAACCATGTTTAAATGTTTCAATATTGCAGACAATGGTTCTATCAAGAGGCGGAGGTTGTAAACCAACGGGAAAGGGTGAATCATCCGGGGGGAGAGGCAAGAAAATGATAAAGCTTGATCCAAAGGTCCGGGAAGAAATGAAAAGAACAAGGAAAGCTATACGGACATTAGACAAAGCTGCTTCCCACTCGGACAGTGATTATGTCCCCTCCGAAGCCTCGTCAGAATCTATACCGGAGTACGTCGAAGACTTCCGGTAAAGGTTTCGGCTGACCAATGAACCATCAGACTCTCCCCCTACCCAAGCATCTACACACTCTGAGTCAGCTGAAGACTCAGTCTCCGGGAGTGGCCACACGGACTCTGCCTCACCTACAACTTCTTTATCAGGGGAGCATTCTGGTGATGATGAAGGGGGTGAAACCCAAATTGAGGGGGTAGAGCGTACAAGGAACCCAGATGCATGGCAGAACAGATTTGTAAGTGAAACGGCTTTCCATCAGTTCCGGGATTTGTGGGGCTTAAGATCACTCATATTGAAGTGCAAGTTCACAATCAAAGACTTGTTGCCCCACAATCCCGATGTGAAGAGGCAGTTTACAGAAAGAAAAGGCTGGGACTACTTCTCCGCTTACCTTCCGGATGCCAATGAGCATCTCGTCAAGGAGTTCTACACCAATTTTTTTCTACAAAAGAACTCCAAGGCAACCATGGTGAGAAATCTCACGGTGCCTTTTGACGGGAAGACTCTGAACACTTATCTGGAGATGGATGATGTGGATGACTCCTTATACCAGGAGAAGCTAGCAGAGAAAGATGCGGCCCAAAATTGGCTGGCTTTGCACATAGCTAGGCCTGGGGAGACTCCTGAGTGGTTACCGGCTAGAAAGACTATCTTCCGGAAGACCCTGAATTTTGAAGCCAAGGGATGGGAAACCTTCGTGTGCAACAGGTTGGACCCAACTTTTCATGAGAACACCATACCCTTCAGTCGAGTTGTGCTTATTGCTTCCATCATGGCTGGGTTCCCGATCAATGTTGGGAATATCATGTCCGACGTCATCAATAGGGTGGTGAACGAAGGTGATAAATCTTACCCTTTTCCTAACTTCCTTACCATGTATTTTGAGGACCAGGGGGTGGACAAGAAGCGCTTTGATATAAAAGTCAAGCACAAAGCGGACTTCTCTTGGTATGATTTGCTAGATGAGGACAACCCCAAAAGGAAGTTCAAGGGTAAGTCTGTTGCCTCCACTGGCCAGTCTGAAGAGCGAGTGGTGGTGGTGGAGTCATCTCAACCTCATCCAGACATTCCAGAGGGTGAACCAGGCCCATCTACTTCAGCCGGTCCAGCCATTCCTTCATCTAGGGCTTATCCTCTGACAGCCCACAGACTCAGTCAAACATTGACCAGCATCAACAACTGGATGCAGGCAGCGACTTCAAAGCTGTCTGTGATTTCTACGTCTGTTGCAGCCCCGGCCACTCCTCCACCACCAAAGGTACCCCAGTCCGTTGAGGACGCGTTGAAGGAAATTCTGGAAAACCAAAAGAAGATTTTGGATGCTGTGGGAGCACATGGGGACGCACTGAAGAAGTTGGCAAAGGAAATAAAGAAGTTGCGGCACACCCGTGCTTCAAAGGAGTCAGTGGCAGAGTTGAGGACAGGGGTGAACAAGATGAAGGGGGATCAGATACCTTTGGAGATGTTGTTATCAGACCCTTCGGCCCAGCCCGAGCAGCAGACAGAGCAGGATCCAGAGCCCGATAGGGCGGCAAAGAGAAGGAGGGTGTTGCCCCGCACAGAGGGCATTCGACTAGTTCTGGCAGACCCTCCAGTGCAGACTCAGGCTGCGAAGCAGACTCAGTCCCAGGTCTAGGGGGCACAGAGCGCAGAGGGACAGCCCCAGCCACCACCACAAGCATAGGAAGACCGACCTCAGACAGACCCAACACCAGCACAGTCACAGTCACAGGTCCCAACACAGGCCGAGAGCCAATAGGGAGTTTTCTCTACTCTCTCTCTCCCATTTTTTTTTGGAGCTCTTTTTGATATATAGCATTGAGGACAATGCTAGAATTAGTTGGGGGAGTGGCCCTATAGGTATTTTTGATGGGATACTAATGGTTGTATAATTCAGACGACTTTTCTTTTCATTATGCTTTATTTTCATTTTGGTATGTAAATAAGTTTACTATTTCAGTACTTTTTGACTTTTTACTTTTTGGTATGTATAAAGTTACTTTTTATTGTATATATTCATCCCCTTATGTATATTTGACTAAATCCCCTCATGTACATATTCATTCTATCCCCCGCATTTTACTTTACGCACTTTTCCATTTTATAGCTTCTTATTTTTCTTTCATAGCTTCTTGTTTTGAAATTCTCGCTTGCAATAAACCTTTGGTTTTCTTAATGTCGTGGTTCTTTCCAAAGGTGGAATTTGTGTGAACCGGGTGGCTCTTCCCAAGGATGGATGGCGTGACAACCTTCTTAAGGGTTTGAGTCTGTTCTCCCTTTTTGTTTTTGTTTTCTTCTTTTTCTAGTTAGTGAATAAAGGTGCCTCAAGAAAAGCTTCACTTGAGCCTAACACATTTGCCTTTGATCCCATGGTCAAAGACAAACCGTTGTGTTTAGGATGGTGATAGTGATGATCTTGAGACTCTTGTGTTGGCCGATAATCATCAAGTGGTTCTTCGGGACCATTGTGTTACTCAAAGCACGACTAAGGTCGTTGTGGGCCCTCTACTCTGTTTCTGTAGCAATCACATAGCTTGAGTGGTGAGAATTCGAAATTGCAAGTCCAAGTCCCGTGCCACTAGTCTAGAACTTGCCCTGAATGTTTGTCTAGGCAAAATTCTAAGTGTAGTTTGACTTGAGAAGTGACTATAGGCTCTCCTTGACCCGAATAGTGAAGTGAACAACTCCCTAGTCAACCACTTTTGAGCCTTAGACCCTTCTTTTCAGAAACCAAGCTACAAGCCTTCACCCATTTTTACCCTCTCTTGGCACCCGATCTTTCCTTAGCACGAGGCAAAAAAAAAGCATAAGTTTGGGGGAGAGACGAGGGATGTAATAAAGTGAAAAAGAATGCACAAAAGAAAGAAAAAGGAAAGGCAATGAAAAAAAGGAAGAAAAGAAAAATGAACAAATAGAAAGGGAATTGATGAAAGTATTGTGACCAAAGGTTTGGAATGCCTAAAAAGGAGAAAAGTGTCTTGAATGAACAAAAAGGTGTGACAGTATGTCTCTCCAACCCTACAAAAAGAGTTAAAATGACTCAAAGAGCCAAGAAAATGTGAGAACAAAAATGAAGTGCTTAAGGAAAGATAGAGCTCACTTTGACCAAATACTTCGTACCCTTGACCAAAAGCCTTCATCACATGTCCACAAAAGCCCTGTATGATCTCGAGTCAAATGAAACTTAAATTAGCGGTGATTTACGTAAAGGGAAAGCATATTGTACTGTGAGCCGGACTTGAGTCTTTTCTTTGAGAGAGATGAGCGAACTCCCATATTCCTCGTTCTGAGCGTTACTATTCTAAAAGTGAGGTGGTTAGGGATAGTTGCGGAGTATGAGTCTGGGTTCCACAATGACCAATGTAGCAGTTAGAGTCTCGTTGAGGCACCGTGTCAACTCTTGAAGCTCTTGTATCACACTTGAAATCATGGTTTTAAAAGGTTCAAACATTGTTAATGATTCATATGCATTAAGGGCTATTGTTAGTCCCAATTTATGCTAGTTGAGGTTACCTTAGGACAGCCGGATTTTCTTGGAATCAATCAATAGGGTTGGGGCTTATTTTGTTTGCTTGAGGACAAGCAAAAGCTTAAGTTTGGGGGAGTTGATAACTAGGATTTCTACCTTGTTTTCCGCCCTTCATTATTTAGGTTTTGGCTATATTTGTACACAAAGTAGCCCCAAAAGCTTATATGTTGTGCTTGTTGCAGGATTGAACCAAAGTTGAGGACATTCAGTCAAGGATATGCTCAAAACAGGAGTGAATCTTGCACAATTACCAAGGACAACAAAAATGCCCAACTAAAGAGTCCCACCGCGGCCGCGGTCCTTTTACCGCGGTCCGCGATCCCACACTTCAGAAAACCGGCACAAGGCATTTTCCCATCGCGGCCACGATCCGCGGTGCAGAGCTTAAGAGAACCTGATACTAGGCAATTTCCCACCGAGGCCGAGGTCCATTTACCGCGGTCCGCGGTCTGAAGATTCAGAGAACCAGAATTCAAGGCCAAGAAGCACCGCGGCCACGGTCCGCGGTCGAACATATTCATAGACCCAGAAGCCAAGGCTATAGTTTTCCACCGCGGACCGCGGTCGATTTTGTGCGGTCCGTGGTAGCCCCGCATGGGCAATTTTGTCCAGATTTTCAACTGAGTATAAATAGCTCATTTTATAATTTTATTAGAGGATCTTTGAATTTTCTGAACGGAAGAACACGTGAATAGTTAGTTTTTCATCGTTTTAGCTTATTTCTTGCATTTTTAACATTGAACCCTTGAGTTTATTGTTAAAAATCATTAATATCGGTTCTATTTCATCTCTTTCATTGAATTTATCTTTGATTATGAGTAGCTAGACCCATTAGCTAGGGTTGTGGCTCAACCCTAGTGTGGGAATTTTATGGGTTTCTAAAATTAGGGTTTGGATGTTTATGGGTGTTTGCTATTTAGGCTAATCTAGGGTTCTTATTGCTATAATTGGTGGTTGCAAACACTAATTGATATTCAATTGACTTGGGTCCTTCTTGAGAAAGAGGACTTGAGTCTAGAAAAATTGGTCCAACAAGAAATTAGGACATAATCACATATTGGTAGTCCCAATCAATTGGGTTGGATCCAGAGACGGTAAAACCCTACTTGAGTCTTAATTAACGGGTTAACCCTCGAGAGAGTAATACCCTACTTGAACCTCAATTGCTTGCATATTTGACACCCAATTGGCCACGAGAGAGGTAATTAGGGCAAATCCACTCAAACTACCGAGAGGTATAGAGTGGGCAATTTCGTGCATTTGTTATAGCATAATCCCTAATTAACATCCTTGCCTTAGGAACTTGAAATCCACTGAGTATTCGCCTAGGTAAAATTCATAACCCTAGTGCCTTTATCAACATAAGAAAACAACTTCAAAACAAATTAGTTAGTTAATTTGCACTCAACAATAGTACAATTCTTAGTCGTAAATTGAAAACCACCAAAATATGAGAAGTGTAATTAGAAACACGAGGCTCTACTAGTTCAAATAGACACTCACTCCAATTGTTGACTCCCTGAGGATTCGATCCCGACCTATCGGGTAAAAGTTGCACCGACCCTTGTCTTCCTACTCCTATAGTAGTGAGGGTGAGAGCCGATCAGCGGCCAATCGACACTGCTGTTAATTAGCGAAGTGGTCGCTGTAATAATATACCCAACCAAGGTCGGGATCGAATCGACAGGGAGTTAACAAAGGGATTAGGTGTATATCTAAGTGAGTTGCAATTTTTGGCTCTAATTGCACTTCCACAAACTTGGTTGGTATTATACTTCTATTTTTACTCTATTGATTTCAATTAATAAAACTAAGGAAAATATATTTTGTTTTAGGGTTTTTCAAATGATAAAATGGACTACGGTCATGACTTCTACCTAGGTGGTTATCTAACGGGTCGTAAATTCCAGTGCAAGCTTGATTAATATGGGTCATAATATAGCTATCACACCCGAGTACTCACTCTATACCTCTCGGTAGTTTGAGTGATTTTGCCCAATTTGGCTTTCTCAAGTTCAAATGGGTATTTGCACAAATCAAGTGATATGAGCTCAAGTCGGGTATTACTATCTCTAGGTTTAAAACCCACCTAAACCCCGCTCCCACGCTTTTTCTCTCTTCTCTCTCCTCTCCTTGGGCGATTTCCATGGTGAATTAGGGTTGCCATGGTCGTGCCCATCTCTACCCATCTTTGGCTATGGGAGAACAATCTCCAACCCTTAAAGAGAGCATACAAAACCCTACCAATCAAATAACATATGCAGCATGTCTGTATCAATCCAAACCAGCCGCAAATTTGAACCAAACACAATTAAAACCTATTGAACTTGTTCATGGAGTGCCAACAATTCAAGCTTCAATGGATGAACGTGCGGAATTTGCAAAGGAGGAGGTACTACATCAAGATATTATGGTGAAACAATCATCAGACGTTCCAGCTTTACCAACAATGAGAACCATATTGTAGAAAAGTTCCGGCATCAAAGGGCAAGTCTTGATCGGCCAACTTGCGCCTAGACGGTTGCTCGTTAGGATTGATCAACATGAAGATTTTGTTAATTCACTTGCTAGTGCATTACACTATTTTAATCACAATGTAAAGGAGCACCAAATTAGATTTTTTCCATGGTTAGTTGGTTTTAACCCAAATGAGGAGACGACGAAGGCAGTAATTTGGATCTCTTTGCCAAATCTGCCGACAGAGTTGTTCACAAAGAAAGTGTTGTTGTCCATAGCTTCAGCTATTGGCAAGACCATAGCTATTGATAAAGCTACCCAGATCAAGTCTCGCCTTAGTATTGCAAGAGTTAAGGCGATCCTCGATTTATTGGACAATTTACCTGAAAAGTAGCGACTACAGTTTGTGGATAAACAGACGGGAACGATTGTGGAATTGTTTCAAGAATTTGTCTATGATAACTTACCATTGTATTACAATTATTGCAAGCATCAGGAACATAATGAAAAAACATGTTGACGTTTGAAAAAAGCTGCAGAAACGAACGTGCATTGTGCTGAAGAAACTATTGTGCAAAGGGAGGATGAAACTGTCATGAACGAAGGAATTTTGATTGAAAAGTTACAGGGGGATGCAAGGGATTTCTTGAATGCTTTGAAGCAGCAAAAATCGGAGTTGGCTAAGTAGGTGGAAGTACAAGATGAGCGACCTAAGCCAACATATGATGTCTCGGCTTATACAGTTTTGGCGAGGTTGCACAAGGTTGTTGGTGCCGAGAAGAGTTTACATGTTCCAGTAGTTGCTAATAACTAGGGATTTTAGCCTATTATTTGCTCTCTTTTGCTTAGGTTTTGGGTCAAAAATGCTAAAGGTATTCCTGAAAACTAACTTAATGTTTATGCTTATAGGTTTTGGTCAAAATGAGGCAAAGAAGCCAAAATAAGCTCATAAAGGAGTCAAACTTGCACATGTCATACGCAGGAACTGGACCGCTAACCGCGGTGGAAAATCGCGGCCGCGTAAGGTTCAGCGCTGAGGTGGATACTATTATGCGGTCCGCGAGATTAAGGTTCAGAGAAGCTGCAGTTAAGTGCAAACATAGTCGCTGACCGCGCTGGAATAGTGCGGCCGCTAAACCTTTGGTGCGGCCGCTAAACCTTTGGTGCGGCCGCGATTGGAATTACGCTGAAAACGATGATTGAGAATCAAGGCCTTGAATGTTGGCTCAAATAAAGAACGCGGTCGCGTCTAAATTACATGGCCGCAAAGTTACCAGACGCGGACGTGGTGGAAATTCTGTTGGGAGCGAGATAAGAGGTTCAGAGACTTTGCAAGTAAAGCCTAATTGAGGAACGCGGTTTGTGAACAAAGTACGCGGCCGCGTATGAAGATCACACGGACGCGGTGGATTTTACGATGTCCGTGAAACCTAGTCCAGTCCAAGCCTATATTTGAATAAAAGTGGTCCGCGCTCGTTATTGCGTGACCGTGAAAGTCCAAGCGATGAGACACCCATTTTTACGCTGTCAGCTGAACCTCTGTAGTGGCATTTTAGTCCAGAAATTTCAGCTGTGTATAAATAGATCTTTTTCACATTTTTAGGTTAAGTTTTATATTAGGGAGCTCGTGAACAGTCATACTTTACCACTTTGAGTAATTTTAGAGTAGTATTAGCTTATATCTTTAGATTTTATTCCTGTATTGGAATTTTATGGCTTATATTACATCTCCATCTTTGATTTCTACCATTATCATGAGTATCTAGACCCCATAACTAAGGTTGTGACCCAACCCTAGTATGGGTATTTAATGGGTATTCAATTTTAGGATTTAATTGTTTATGGGTTAGTGATATTTAGTTTATTTCATACTTTAATTGTAGAATTGGTGGTTGCAAACACTGATTCGTTCC
Source organism: Nicotiana undulata (assembly GCA_005239495.1). Lineage (NCBI taxonomy): Eukaryota > Viridiplantae > Streptophyta > Magnoliopsida > Solanales > Solanaceae > Nicotiana > Nicotiana undulata. Next base: position 9,262 of record ML272748.1, on the reverse strand, counting down.
TTTTTGACTTAGGCTCTTCTTGAGAAAGCTGAGAAAAAGGGCCCAAGTCTAGGAAAAATAGGTTAACAAGGAATTTGGGTGAATTCAAGAGATTGATAGCCCCAATTAAGGGGTTAGACCTAGAGATAGTAATACCCGACTTGAGACAATTTCACTTGCACTGTTTGAACACCCATTTGAGCTTGAGAAAGCCATTGGGCAAAGTCACTCAAACTAGCGAGAGGTATAGAGTGAGTAATTATGTGTGAAGTTTATATCACGACCTCAATCACAACAAGATTGTGCTAGATTCTAGACCCCATTAGATACTCGCCTAGGCGGAAGTCACTTCCCTAGTGCTTTTTAAAATTTAAAAACTCCTACAAAAACATTGTACTTAGATTTTTCAGCAATCAAAAGCGTTAAATTTAGAATAGAAACAATCCCAATCATGGTTAGAAGTGTAATTAGAAACAACACGCAGAGCTAGATTAGGTAGAAATCCAACTCCTAACCAATATTAACTCCCTGTGAATATCGATCCCGACCTATCGCATAAAACTGCTTCGACCACTCCTCGCCATTATATAGTGGTGTACGGTTGGAACCGATCACTTTTTGGCGTTGTTGCCGGGAAGTTAAACGGTTTTGTCTATCTATCTGACTAGTTGTGTGTATTGTTTTTCTTTCCTTCTATTTTACTAACTTTTGTGTGTTAAACGCTTTAGGTACAATATTGTTGATCCTCTCGGCAATGTTCTCCGAGGGGAGGAGGTAGATGATAATGGTGAGGATGAGGTGCATCTAGTACCCTAAGTTCAAAGAAGAGGCCGACAGGCCAATGACAATATTCCAGAACCCCCACCTCCTCCAAGGGCAGCACATTGGGTGCTTCCCAATGAAGGTTACGCCAGTGCGATTGTTCCACCCCGAATCCGGGCGAGCAATTTCAAGATTACAAATGTTATGTTGACCTTATTGGAGCAGAGAGGTTTCTTCACAGGTGCTCCCCATCAGAATACATATAAACATTGAAAGGTCTTTGTAGATACCTATTGGGGAAGCAAACAGACAAACGTGTCGGAGGATGCATTAAGATTGAGATTGTTCCCTTTTTCACTTAGAGGGAAAGCTTTGGACTGGCTCGAAAGGCTCCCCAACCATTTCATCACTACGTGAGATGAGTTGGAGGATAAGTTTATATCCAAGTTTTTCTCACCGGGTCATATGACAGCATTAAGGGATGAGATATTAGCTTTCAAACAGGAACACAATGAACCCCTTCATGAAATCTGGGAGAGATATAGAACTATGGTCAAGGAATTCCCCAATAATGATATGACTGAAGCAATGATACAACATACATTCTATCGGGTTATAAACACGACCAACCAATGTGTGGTAAACCAGCTAGCAGGGGGAAATTGTATGAAGTTGTCTTATGACGAGGCTTGTGACATACTTGATGAAATGGCTGACACTTCTTCAGCTTGGCAGAGTCGTGCATTTGTTCCCCAAGGTGACCCGAATGTAATCAATCTTCATAAGGAAATGCAAGACCATGGAAAAGCCATAGCTGAGTTGACAACAACCATGAACCAGTTAACGAAAGCGCAGTTGCAACATATTCAAGGACCAAAGCAAGTAAATGCAATGGAAGGGGTCAATCTAATGGTCAACAAGAGGAGACAGCGTGGTCAGCAAGTGCAAGGTAATCAAGATCAATATGAACAAAGTGGAAGTGGCTACAACCACAATGATTCTTATGATGACCAAAGCGAGGAAGTGTTGTATGCAAAAAACTATAAAGGACAACAGAGCAATGCTCCAAATCAAGAATGGAGATTGCAAGGGAATAATCAGAACTGAGGCAATCAAGGCCAAGGGAATTGGAACAATGGCAATAACAATAACTCTAACAATTGGGGGAACAACAACCAGAATTGGGAGAATCAAGGAAACAACAATAGCAATTGGGGAGGTAATAACAACCAAGGTGGTTGGGGTAACGATAATCAAAATCCAAGGCTCCTTTGCCAAGGCCTCCTCCGCTTTATCCTCAAAGACTTGCAAAGAAAAAGAATGAAACCCGATTCAAGAAGTTTATTGAGATGATGAAAAGCTTGTCAATCAATGTGCCATTGGTGGAAGCACTTGAGAAAATGCCGAGATACGCCAAGTTTATGAAAGACTTGGTGACTAAAAAGAGATTTATGGATTGTGAAACCATCAAAATGACTCATCAAGTTAGTGCAATTGTGAACTCGATGGCTCCAAAGATTGAAGATCCCGACGTATTTACAATTCCTTGTACCATTGGGAGTGCGGATTTTGCAAAGGCCTTGTGTGATCTGGGAGCAAGTATAAATTTGATGCCTTAATCCGTATTCAAGAATTTGGGTATTGGTCAACTGAGAGCTACTTCAATGAGATTTCAAATGGAGGATAGAACAATGAAGAGGCCCCTTGGTATTATTGATGATGTTCTTGTACGGTTCGATAAGTTTATTTTGCATGCTGATTTTAAGATTCTCGACTGCGAAGTCGACTATGAGGTGCCTATAATTTTGGGAAGGCCTTTCCTAGTAACAAGGAATTCTTTGGTTGATGTGGAAGCAGGGGATGGGCGATGAAAAGGTTGTATTCCATGCGTGCAAATCGATGAGGCAGCCGAATAGTAATGAAGTTTGCTCCTTTGTGGATCTTGTGACGGAGGTGATAGATGATGATACAACAATGATCAATGTGGAAGATCCTATGGAAGTTGTATTATTGAACCATGAGGATGACGAAAGGTATGGCTTGGTTGAATGTGCAAATGCATTGCAAGGAACGGGATCATATTCAAATGGGCCCCGTAAACTTTCCTTGGACTTGGAAAACCGGAATACTCCACCGACAAAGCCCTCGATCGAGGAGCCACCAACATTGGAGTTGAAGCCTCTTCCCTTTCACCTCAGGTATGAATTCTTAGGCCCATCTTCTACATTACCTGTTATTCTTTCTGCTTGCTTAACCAAAGTGCATGTAAACTCCACTCTTGAGGTTCTTCAAAGAAGAATAAAGGCAATTGGATGGACCTTAGCTGACGTTCAAGGTATAAGCCCCGTCTTTTGCATGCATAAAGTTATACTTGAGGATGATGAAAAACCATCCGTGGAACATCAATGGAGGTTGAACGAGGCTATGCAAGAGGTCGTCAAGAAGGAAATAATCAAATGGCTTGATGGAGGGGTGGTATATCATATTTCGGATAGTGCATGGACTTCACCGGTGCAGTGTGGTCCTAAAAAGGGGGGTATGACCGTCGTGACAAATAATAAAAATGAGTTGATCCCTCTAGGACCGTGATCGGATGGTGGGTATGCATTGACTACCGAAAGTTGAACAAAGTTACCCACAAGGATCATTTTCCATTGCCCTTTCTTGATCAGATGTTAGACAGACTTGCCAGACGTGCCTACTATTGTTTCTTGGATGGGTACTGAGGCTACAACCAGATTCTTAAAACCCCGAAAGACCAATATAAAACTACCTTAACATGTCATTCTCATGGATTCCTTTTGGATTGTGTAATGCACCTGTTACCTTTTAGCGATGCATGATGGCCATATTTACGGACATGGTGGAGGACTTCCTCGAAGTCTTTATGGATGATTTTAGTGTGGTTGGATACTCATTTGAAGAATGTTTGAAAAATCTTGACAAGGTGCTAGCCCGATGTGAAGAGACAAATATTGTGCTTAATTGGGAAAAATGCCACTTTATGGTCAAGGAGGGCATTGTCCTCGACCATAAGATCTCAAAGAATGGAATCGAAGTGGACAAAGCGAAGATAGAAGTGATTTCAAAGCTACCTCCTCCTACTTCCGTCAAGAGAGTTAGGAGTTTTCTTGGGCACGCAGGGTTCTACCGAAGGTTCATCAAAGACTTCTCAAAAGTGGTGAACCCCTTGTGCAAGCTGCTAGAAAATGATGCAAAGTTTGAATTCAATGAAGAGTGCATGAAGGCTTTTGAGCTCTTGAAGTATAAATTGACAACCACTCCAATCATTACCGCACCCAATTGGAGCTCACCCTTTGAGCTTATGTGTGACGTAAGTGACGTTGTGATGGGAGCGGTTTGGGGGCAAAGGGTGAACAAGATATTTCATCTGGTGTACTATACAATCAAAATAATGAATGATGCCCAGGTTAATTACACGATGACGGAGAAAGAGTTGTTAGAAATTGTGTTCGCCATGGAGAAGTTTCGGCCTTATCTCATGGGTGCCAAAGTGATTGTTCACACCGATCACTCGGCACTCCGGTACTTGATGACCAAAAAGGACTCGAAAGCTAGATTGATGAGATGGGTTTTGTTGCTTCAAGAATTTGAGCTTGATATCATTGATAGAAAAGGAAGTGAAAATCAGGTAGCGGATTATTTGTCACTCTGTATGAAGCCCGGTATTCTCTATTGGAACGCACCTGCTGCGCTTTGACTTAGGTTGCTCAGAAGCTGAGGCACTACTTTTGTGCCTATACAACATACCTCATATCAAGGATGGATCCATTAAAGTACGTCTTTCAGAAGCCCATACCTACTGGCAAGCTAGCCAAATGGCAAATTCTGCTGAGTGAGTTTGACATTATCTATGTTACTCAAAAGGCAGTCAAGGGACAGGCATTGGCAGACCACCTTGCTGAGAATCCTGTAGACGGAGAATACGAACCTTTGAAAATGTATTTTCCTGATGAAGAAATATTATTCGTAGGAGAAGACATTGCAGAATCCTACGACGGTTGGAGGATGTTCTTTGACGGAGCAGCAAACTTCAAGGGAGTCCGTATTGGAGCAGTCCTAGTATCAGAGAGCGGTCAGCATTACCCGGTATCCGCTAAGCTCAAGTTCTCCTGCACCAACAATATGGCTGAGTATGAGGCCTGCATCTTAGGGCTCAACATGGCCATTGACTTGAACGTCCAGGAGCTGTTAGTGATTGGTGACTCAGATTTGCTGGTGCATCAGGTACAAGGAGAGTGGGAAACCAAGAATTCCAAGATACTACCATATCTGCATCACGTACAGGAGTTGAGAAAGAGATTCACCAAGATAGAATTCCGGCATGTCCCCAGAATCCAGAATGAGTTCGCCGATGCATTGGCTACTTTGTCCTCAATGATCCAGCATCTGGACAAAAAATTTCATTGACCCAATTCCGGTAAAGATTCACAATCAGCTGGCTTACTGTGCCCATGTTGAAGAAGAAGCAGATGGAAACCCTTGGTTTCATGACATCAAGGAATATTTGGCGAAAGGAGAGTACCTAGAACTTGCAAATGCCACTCAGAAACGCACACTTCGAAGATTGTCTAACAACTCCTTTCACAGCGGAGGAATCCTGTATAGGAGATCTCCCGATTTGGGGTTATTAAGATGTGTCAACGCAAAAGAAGAATCAAAGCTACTGGAAGAAATTCATGTTGGGACCTGCAGTCCTCATATAATGGTTTTGTTCTGGAAAAGAAGATACTCTGAGCTGGTTACATTTGGATGACTATGGACGGACTGCATCTAGTACGTTCGAAAATGCCACCACTGTCAGATACATGGAGATATGATAAAAGTACCTCTAAGAGAGCTCAATGCAACAAGCTCACCATGGTTGTACGCCGCCTGGGGCATGGACGTTATTGGACCGATTAAGCATGTCGCCTCTAACGGACATAGGTTCATTCTGGTAGCCATAGATTACTTCACCAAATGGGTCGAGGCAGCCTCACACAAAGCAGTTACTAAGAAAGTCGTGGCCGACTTTGTCCGTGACTGCATTGTTTGTCGGTTCGGAGTTCCAGAGTCAATCATCACCGACAACGGTTCTAATCTCAACAGTGACTTGATGAAAGCTATGTGTGGAACGTTCAAGATCAAACACAAGAATTCCAGAGCATACATACCTCAAATGAATGGAGCCGTAGAGGCCGCCAACAAAATATCAAGAAGATACTAAGGAAGGTGATAGAAAGGCACAAGTAGTGGAACTAGAAGTTGTCATTCGCCTTATTGGGATATCGCACCACAGTCCGCACATCAACCGGGGAAACTCCCTATATGTTGGTTTACGGTACAGAGGTTGTTATTCCTGCTGAAGTCAAAATTCCATCTCTAAGAATTATACAAGAAGTTGAGCTCAGCGATGCAGAGTGGATAAGGAGCCATTATGAGCAACTAGCTCTCATAGACGGGAAGAGAATGAATGCGGTTTGTCATGGTCAACTATATCAGAACAGAATGACCAGAGCCTTCAATAAGTAAGTCAAGCCGAGACGATTCACGCAGGGCAGCTGGTGTTAAAGAAAAGCTTTCCACATCAAGATTAAGCCAAGGGGAAGTTCTCCCACCAACTGGCAGGGTCCGTACATGGTTCACAAAGTGCTGACCGGAGGAGCACTTATACTTGCAGAAATGGACGGAGAAGTTTGGCCGAAACCAATCAATTCAGATGCAGTCAAACGCTATTATGTGTAACTCTTTATTCTTTTATCAACAATATAAATTGAACTACGCCTGACCTGATTCCCGTTTAAGAGGGGATACGTAGGCAGCCCTATGGGTTCGGTCATAATTCAATAAAATCTCATTTCTCCCACAATTGGAAACTGGGGTAGAAATTTGAGGAGGACCCTAAAAATTCTGAAGCAAGTTCAGCCAATCACCGCGTGGGCAACAGTCAGAAGTATTCACCCATCAAACTGGGGCAGAATTTGTGGAGGACCCTCAAAATTCCGTGGCAAGAGAGGTCGCAATGTCTCGAACCGTGTCACGGACGTCGGTTCATCTAAAACTATTTTAGATTATATGCTTAAATTATACTTTTACAAAATCATGCATATTTATTTTTTTGAAACATCATGTTTAGCAAACGCTACCCCAATGATACAGACAATATCATCATGATCAAGCGAGCGACTCAAGTAAAGATAGCGGGAATGCGAACTAACCTTTCCCCATACAGAACTCACGGTTTTTCTTTGGATGCAGGCATGAAGATTGCAAAGGCCCAAAAAACATATTATCCGCCCGAAGGACATATATTGTTCAAAGACGCGCTTCTCAAACTCGTCGCATATGCCGACATTTATTATCAGCACAAACGATAATTCAATTATCACAATACTCACAAACAATCACAGTGCCGCAATTTATCACCAGCTAAGAATTCCTACTGTCATTTTATTCATTGCATAAGGCTACTATTCTGCCTTCCAACTTGCATAAGGCTACCTTTCTACCTTTCGAGACTAAACAATGTCTCCATCTGCATTGTATAAGGCTACTATTCTGCCTTCCAACTTGCATAAGGCTACCTTTCTGCCTTCCGAGACTAAACACTGTTTCCATCTGCATTGCATAGGCTACTATTCTGCCTTCCAACTTGCATAAGGCTACCTTTCTGCCTTCCGAGACTAAACACTGTTTCCATCTGCATTGCATAGGCTACTATTCTGCCTTCCAACTTGCATAAGGCTACCTTTCTGCCTTCTGAGACTTTGATAAGGTGAATACCCAGTCTATTCAATGCTTGGCATAATGAGTGTCTCCAACTGAATTCGCATTCCTGCATAAGGCTACCTTTCTGCCTTCCGAGGTTAAGCTCTACCTCCATTTGCATTTGCATAAGGCTACCTTTATGCCTTTCGAGACTAAACGATGTCTCCATCTGCATTCGTATTCCTGCATAAGGCTACCTTTCTGCCTTCCGAGGTTAAGCTCTACCTCCATTTGCATTTGCATAAGGCTACCTTTATGCCTTTCGAGACTAAACGATGTCTCCATCTGCATTCGTATTCCTGCATAAGGCTACCTTTCTGCCTTCCGAGGTTAAGCTCTACCTCCATCTGCATTCGCATCTTGCATAAGGCTACCTTTATGCCTTCTGAGGTCAAACTCTACCTCCATCCGCGTCTGTATAAGGTTACCATTCTGCCTTCCGAGGCTAAACGCTGCCTCCCGTTTACAAAGGGCAACCACTGCCTCTAGCATTATTTACTTTGCTTTCCTTTCGGGCTAAGCTCTGTCCCTTTAATTCACAAGACTAAGCTCTGTGTTGTTAGCATCATACTATTGCGTCTTCATGGGCTAAAATACCGCCAACTTGTCCAAAGGCGTCATCATTCGGAGGCACCATCTTCATGGCCCGAGAACACCATGTCATGGCCTGAGGATCCCTTTTTATCAGTTTGCATATCATTATTCAAAGGCATCATGGTTCGGAGGCACCATCTTCATGGCCCGAGAACATCATTTCATGGCCTGCGAATCCTGCGTCAAGCAATTCATGGCCCAGGACATCATGGTCTAAAGACATCATCCTTAACCATCCAAAGACAACATTCATGGTTCAACGGGAATTTGCATCATGTTTAAATTATGCGCAAATAGATGCTTGTATTATTCATTTGCAGGTAATCCGGCAAGCAACAGCCTTCCTGGTAGGATGGGTCCCGCTCCAATTCCCTTAACCACCTCGTAAGCCGCTTGTTCACGCAACCTTGCACCGTGCGCCCGTTCTTGCAAAACTTCATCGGTACACTTCGCCGATGACTCCTGAACTACATACGGCATGATTCCTGTAAAACCAGGGGTATGTAGGCAGCTCAAAAACCAGGGTGCGGCCTAAATATTTCAAACTATCTCCACTCGGTCAAAATTGGTCATCATATCTTTACCCGACAACTCTTTCATCCTTCCCGGGTAAAGAGGGGCAGCTGTTGATACCCAATTTTTTCCTCGAAATTATTTTCAAACTTACATTTTTACCTTCAAAAGCACTTTTCATAATGAATGGTATTTTTCATATTTTTCATATTTTTTATCAATTCATTTTCCTATTTATTTAGTATTTTATATTCAATAATTAGTCATAAACTATATTATAAATAATTCCAAAATGTTTCCCAGTTCAATATATTATTTTTATCCTATTCGGATTTAATTATTTCACAAATTAACCGATTAGGCATTATTTAGCTATAATTACACATATTTTGCAACTATGGCCTAATTGTGCATTTATGCTATTTTAATTCCATAATTAGTCATTTTTATATCTTTATATTAGCTAATTACCTTAAATTTTATTTACTTAGCATTAATTTTATTTTTATACAATTATTAGCTATTTTATTAATTATTTATTTTATTTTTTACGGGTATTATTAGCCACTTTTATTTAAACCATAGCCCAAAATTAAACCCAATACCTAGACCCTTTAACCCAATTACCTACCCAGCCCAAACC
>MDKH01066436.1:0-11890 GCA_005239495.1 Nicotiana undulata | reverse complement strand
TATATTATCACTAGTTATCCCATTTGAGCCTTGAAATTTTTCTTTGGTCACCTCAATACTAGCATTTCCCTATTGAAAAAAATAATTCCTCTTTTGAACCCGTCCCTCCTTGAATATTGAGAATGAGGCAAAAAGCCTAAGTTGGGGGTGTAGTGTCAAAATGGAAACTAGGAAGATACTCTCTTGAAATCAAGCTCCAAAAGAAAAATACAAAAGAAAAATACAAAAGAAAAATACAAAAGAAAAGCACAAAAAGAATATGGGAGTTTTGAAGAGAGGAATTGAGGTATGAAAATGGTTCTAGGTTAGTAACTAAGTGCAAATGAGGCTATGTGGTTTGAATTGACACAAAGTGCAAAAAGGAAGAAAAATGTGAGTAGTGTTCAAGGAGGGTATAGCCATTTCCCAAATGTGTATCCTACCTTTCCCCAAACCTACGTTACAAGCTTATAAAGTCCTTATGGGATCTCCAACTGAATATTCTTGAATATGCTATGAATTAAAATAAGGGCAAGCCTATGGTATGATTGTTTGTAGCACTTGAACGTTTTTGTGAGTGTGAGTGACTTTGTAAATATGTCCCTTGTTGTTGATATTGTAAATATTGTGAGTTGGGACTTTCTTTCGTTCTTGTGAGGGCATATGAATTAGGATTGGATGGTGAAATTATTTTTATTTTTTATAAATGAGTCGAGCATGTATAGTAGATTAGTATTGTTGAGTCACTCCTTGAGGCTTTTTCATATCACTTTATTATTTTTGAAAAGCCCGTGCACTTCTTAAAATTGTTTGTAAATGAGGGTGTAATTCGATTAAGAAGCATACTTGAGCCTAACTATTAGTACCAACCAAATCCATTAGTCTAAATGCTTAAATGGAAAATGGGAATTGTGAGATTGAGCAATTTGACTTGTGTTTAAAGGAGTAGAACCTCATTGAGTGATTATTTTTGATTTGCTTGAGGACAAGCAAAAGTCTAAGTTGGGGGTGTTGATGAGTGGTGATTTTACCACTCATTTTAGCCTTTTCTCATTAGATTTTGTATTGTTAAATGATAATTTGAGGTCGTTGTTAGTGTATAATTGCTCAATTTTCAGGGAAATGATGCTATGAAGGTTGGTGTTGAATTGGACTGAAAGTTGGACAAAAAGCGGTGAAAATGTGCATGAAAGGCTTCAGTGATTCCGCACCTGCGGATTATAGGTCGCAAGCGCGACCTCGCGCCTGCGAAGAATTGTCGCCCCTGCGAAGCCAGCTTAGGCACACAAGACTCGCACCTGCGGTTCTTTTTACGCACCTGCGGAACCGCTGGTGCGACCAAATGACCGCAATTGCGATGGAAGTCAAACCAGCCTAATCTCGCACTTGCGAGTGAAATTCACGCACCTGCGGAACCGCAGGTGCGACCAGACATCCGCTCCTGCGGAAAAGTGACAAAACTCAGAACGCGCACCTGCGAGAAATATTCCGCCCCTGCGGAATCGCACCTGCGATGAATCTTCCGCAGGTGCGGTAGTCGGGCATCAGATTTTGGCAAAGGTGTAAAATCACATTTTCCAAACTCAAATCTTATATACTCGACCTAGCAGCCATTTTTTGGTATCTTTGGTAGAAAAATAATATCTTGGCATATCTTTGGACATTTCTTCAGTTTTGTAAATATATTTTGAGTAGAGAAGAACAAGTTTTGAAGCTAGGGCTTTGCACACACACTTGGGTCTTGAAGATTTCACCATTGTGGTTAAGGATTTCTTACCCATTTATGTTTATTTCTTCATTTCCTTGTTTTGTATTGAATATCTAAGTGTGTAGTATTTTTCCAACACTTGAATATGGTTTATGGGAATATTCATGTTTAAAGTGTGGATTAAATACCTTGTTGTGCTTATGTATTGAATGATTTTCATATATTTGTGAAGTGGGTGTTTGTTATTTTAATTATTCTTGTTCTTTAATGTTTCCAAAGGGATTAGCTAACCCTAGGACTCGCCCATTAACTCCGAATTAGTTTTGGAAAAGATTATTTGGGGTTGGGAAAGATTAATTAACAAGAACTTGAGGATTTAACCCTCATTTTATAGATTCTACCTAGGGATAGGATTGAACTACTTGTAGCCAAACTCGGAAGTGCTTAATCTCCTAATTGGGTTAGGGATAATTCAATTAGGAAGTCTTGTTAGTCTTTGGGAAAAGCTAATTAAGAAATGTTATCCGTGGCTAATTAACAATACCCGCTCATATTTGTAAAATCGTGAAATACATTGGATCGTTACTCGAGTGTAATACCTGAAGCATCGGTACTTGTTTCCATTGATCATTTCAATTGCTTTCTAGGTTAGTTTATATTTTCGTATTTAGTTATAAACAATTATCAAAAACCCAAAATCGTATTTGTTTGGCACTGCACGATAAGTGATAATTCTCTAGCATTCCTAAACGCCCTCATATTTTTCTCTGTGGGATTCGACCCCAACCTTGTTGGGTTACTATATTTGACAATGATCGCTTACATTCTTTTAAGGTGTAAATTGAGCGTATCAGGCGCCATCACGACCTGTTAGGATTTGGGGTCGTGACACCTAACGGGTTGGGTTAGGTGCCACCACGACTAGTTGGATTTTGGGTTGTGACATCTTGGAGCGGCTTCATACAACATAGTCCAGGTAGAAAAGTTATGCTGACAAGAAGGTTCGTGATGTTGCATATATGGTGGGTGAAAAGGTTCTGCTCAAAGTTTCTCTAAGAATGTCTAGTTGAGCCGTAGGTACATTGGTCTTTTTAGGTGCTTGAGAGAGTTGGAGAGGTGTCCTACAGAGCTGTCTTTCAACCTAGTATATCTGTGTTCGCCCATTGTTTCATATATTTATTCTACGGAAGTATTATGGTGATGCGACACATATTTTGGACTTCAGCACGATACATATTGATGGAGATCTGACTTATGATGGTGAGGACACGCACTACCGATCAGGGTGACCAGACACAAGCCAGACCCACTAGGGGTCGAGGCCGTGGTGGAGTTAGGGGACCAGCCCGTGCAGTAGTCGGGGTAGTACAAGATGATCCCCCGACTATTCAGGATCAGGTTCCTGCCGAGGGTGCTCCAGCGGGACAGGCTGAGGCACCGACAGTGCCTATTGTTATTCTGGGTCTTCAGGAGACCCTAGCTCAGATATTAACGGTGGGTACCAGTTTGGCTAAGGCAATTGCTATGTCTACTACTGCCACTGCAGCTCAGGCTGGGGGAGGCATTCAGACTCCAGCTGCCCGGACACATGAGCAGGTTGTACAGGGTATTCAATCACTGGGGGTAGTCCCAGCTCAGCCGGTTGCACCAGTTCAGGACTATGTTGTTCAAGCCATGCCCGAGGATGAGCAGCGTATGCTGGAGAGGTTCAGTAGACTTCAGCCTCCAACTTTCAGCGGCACAGAGGGTGAGTATTCCCAAGGTTTTCTGGATAAATGCCATAGGATACTACGTACTGCGGGTATTTTGGAGACCAATGGGGTCTCGTTTGCTACATTTCAGTTTACGGGTGCTGCTTTAACTTGGTGGGAGGAATTCGAGAGGGGTAGGCCGGTTGGTTCAACACCACTCACTTGACAGCAGTTCTCCATGATCTTTTTAAAGAAGTATGTTCCTCAGTCTCACAGAGAGGAGCAGCGCAGACAGTTTGAGCAGATGCGCCAGAGAGAGTTGTTAGTTACTCAGTACGAGATGAGTTTTTTCGAGTTGGCTGCTTCGGAGCTAGTCCCTACTGACATGGAAAGGATCGGGAGATTTGTAGATGGTTTCACGTATCAACTTTGGATTTTGATGACCAGGGAGAGAGTGTCTGGAGGTACATTTGAGCAGGTAATTGACATTGCTCAGGACATTGAGTCGGTTCGTAGGTAGGAGCATGATGAGAGGGAGGCCAAAAGGCCTCGGGGATCAGGTAGCTTCATTGGTGCCCCTTCTAGAGGGCAGTTTCAGCACAACAGAGGTCGTCCATTCAGACCTCCACAGTCAACTCGCCCAGTTTACACTGGTGCATCTTCAGGGTAGGGTCCTCGCAGCTCTCATCCGGGACGTTCATCTTTTAGTGCCCTTCTAGCTCATAGATCTTCTAGAGCATCATCATATCAGGGTTCTTCTATGCACGGTTCATCCGGCGGTTATCATGGTGGCAAGGGTTCTCTTCAGTCCCCATCTCTAGCTCCAGGTGGTTGTTTTGAGTGTGGAGAGTTTGGACATGGGTGGAGGCAGTGTCCTTGTCATCCTGGTAGTTCATCTCAGCAGAGGGTTCAGCCCTTGACATCCGCCCCAGTCAATTCACCACCTACCTAGGTAGATAGGGGTGGTGGTCAGGCAGATAGAGGCCGCCCTAGAAGGGGAGGTCGAGCAGGTGAAGGCCAGCCACGTATCTATGCACTCCCAGCTAGGCCTGATGCTATGGCTTCCAATGCGGTGATTACAGGTACTATCTCAGTCTGTCACAGTGATGCTTTGGCTTTGTTTGACCCTGGTTCCATATACTCTTATGTTTCAACATATTTTTCTCACTTTATAAATATGCCTCGTGAGTCCTTAGTTACGTCGGTTCATGTTTCGACTCTGGTGGGAGATACTATTATTGTGGACCATGTGTATCGGTTGTGTGTTATATCTATTGGGGGTCTGGAGACCCGAGTGGACTTGTTGTTACTCAGTATGGTTGATTTTGATGTGATACTGGGCATGGATTGGTTATCCCCATGTCATGCCATTCTTGATTGTCACACTAAGACCGTGACCCTGGCGATGCCCTGAGTTCCGACAGTTGGGTGGAGAGGGTCTATAGAGCATGTGCCTAGCAGAGTGATTTCTTATTTGAAGGCTCAACGTATTGTTGAGAAAGGGTGTGAATCTTACCTTGCTTTTGTGAGGGATATTAGTAGTGAGACTCCTTCTGTTGATTCTATTCCTATGGTCCGTGATTTTCCGGACGTATTTCCGGCAGACCTGCTAGGCATGCCACCTGACAGGGATATTGATTTTGGTATTGACCTGGTGCCAGACACCCAACCTATCTCTATTCCACCTTACCGCATGGCACTAGAGGAGTTGAAAGAATTGAAAGGGCAGCTTCAGGAACTCCTAGATAAGGGGTTCGTTCGGCCTAGTGTGTCACTTTGTGGTGCACCGGTGTTGTTTGTGAAAAAGAAAGATGGCTCTATGCGCGTGTGTATTGACTATAGACAGCTGAACAAGGTTACGGTGAAGAAATGGTATCTTTTTGCCCCGTACTGATGACTTGTTTGACCAGCTTCAGGTAGCTAGGGTGTTCTCCTATATTGACTTGAGGTCTGGGTATCATCAGCTGAAGATTCTGCATTCTGAAATTCCGAAGTCTGCTTTCAAGAACAAATATGGTCATTATGAGTTTCTGGTTATGTCATTTGGGTTGACCAATGCCCCAGCCGCGTTCATGCAATTGATAAATAGCGCATTTCAGCCTTACCTTGATACTTTCGTCATTGTGTTCATTGATGACATCTTGGGGCACGTGGTGTCTAGTGAGGATATTCAAGTTGATCCGAAAAAGATTGAGGCGGTGCAAAGTTGTCCCCAATCGTCCTCAACTACAGAGATTAGGAGTTTCCTTGGTTTGACAGGTTATTATCGTCGCTTTGTGGAAGAATTCTCTTCTATTGCTTTGCATTTGACCAGATTGACCCAGATGGGTGCTCCATTCAGATGGTCTGATAAGTGTGAGGAGAGCTTTCAGAAGCTAAAGTCAGCATTGACCACAGCTCCGGTGTTGGTTTTGCCTACTGGTTCGGATTCTTATACAGTCTACTATGATGCTTCTAGAGTTGTCTTGGGAGCGGTATTGATGCAGGACGGTAGGGTGATTGCCTACGCATCTAGAAAGTTGAAGGTGCACGAGAAGAATTATCTTATGCACGATCTTGAGTTAGCTGCCATTGTCCATGCCTTAAAGATTTGGCGCCATTACTTGTATGGTACAGTGTGAGATATTCACTAATCAACGTGGCTTGCAGTATCTGCTGAGGCAGAACGACTTGAATTTGCGCCAGAGAAGGTGGTTAGAGCTTCTCAAGGATTATGACCTCACTATTTTGTATCATCCGGGGAAGGCCAATGTAGTGGCCGATGCTTTGAGTCGCAGGGCTGAGAGTTTGGGGAGTCTAGCTTACCTGTCAGTAGCAGAGCGACCAGTAGCACTTGATGTTCAGGTTTTAGCGGATCAGTTGGTGAGATTGGATTTGTCAGAGCCTCCGCGGGTATTAGCTAGCATGGCTTCCCGGTCTTGTCTTTATGATCAGATTAGAGCACGCCAGTACGATGACCGGCACTTGTTAGTTCTTCAGGACAGGGTCCGTCGAGGTTATGCCAGGTATGTGACTATTGGTGATGACGGAGTCATGAGGATGCAGGGTCGTATTTGCATGCCCAATGTGGACGGGCTTCGAGAGTTGATATTGGCAGAGGCCCATAGCTCGCGGTATTCCATCCATCCGGGTGCCGCGAAGATGAATCAGGATCTGAGACAGCAGTATTGGTGAAGGCGGATGAAGAGAGATATTGTTGAGTATGTAGCACGGTGTCTCAACTGCCAGCAGGTCAAGTATAAGCACCAGAGGCTAGGTGTATTGCTTCAGAGGTTATATATTCCGAAGTGAAAGTGGGAGCGGATCACTATGGACTTTGTAGTTGGGCTTCCACGGACTTCGAAGGTTTTTTATGCTATTTGGGTCATTGTGAATAGGTTGACCAAGTCCGCGCACTTCATTCCTTTCAGTACTACTTATACTTCGGAGCGATTAGCTGGTATTTACATCAGGGAGATTGTTCGATTGCATGGGGTTCCAGTTTCTATCATTTCTGACCGAGGTACTCAGTTCACATCTCAGTTTTGGAGGGCCTTGCAGAGTGGTATGGGTACTCAGGTAGAGTTGAGCACTGCATTTCATCCTCAAACCGACATGCAGATGGAGCGGACTATTCAGATTTTTGAGGACATGTTGCGTGCCTGTGTGATTGACTTTGGTGGTTCATGGGATCGGTTTCCGCCACTTGCGGAGTTTGCATATAATAATAGCCACCGGTACAGTATTCAGATGGCCCCGTATGAGGATTTATATGGCAGGAGGTGTAGACCTCCGGTTGGTTGGTTCGAGCCCGGTGAGGCTAGGCTATTAGGCACAGATTTGATTCAGGATGCGTTGGAGAAGGTGAAGTTGATTCAGGAGCGACTTCACACTGCGCAGTCTAGGCAAAAGAGATATGCGTATCGGAAGGTCCGAGATGTGTCTTTTATGGAAGGTGATAAGGTACTACTGAAGGTATCACCCATGAAGGGTGTTATGAGGTTCGGGAAGAGAGGAAAGTTGAGTCCTCGATTTATTGGTCCTTTTGAGGTACTTCAGAAGATTGAAGGGGTGGCTTATAAACTTGCCTTGCCACCCAGATTGTCGAGTGTTCATCCATTATTCCATGTGTCGATGCTACGGAAATATGTTGGTGACCCGTCTCATGTGTTAGACTTCAGCACAGTTCAGCTCGAGGGTGATATGTCATATGAGGTTAAGCTAGTAGCAATTCTGGATCGTCGGGTCAGAAAGTTGAGGTCCAAGGATATAACTTCAGTAAAGGTACAATGGAGAGGTCAGCCAGTGGAGGAGACTACTTGGGAGACCAAGCGGGAGATGCAAAGCAAATATCCTCACTTGTTTGAGACTCCAGGTACGTTTCTAGACCCGTTTGAGGACGAACGTTTGTTTAAGAGGGGGAGAATGTAACGACCCGGTCGGTTGTTACGTAGAATATGTATTATATTTATTGTTACTGCCTTGTCAAAGGTTGGTTATACTGTTTATGATGTGTTAGAGTCTGTTGGATCGGGTTCGGAATTGTTATAGTTAGAAATGAGGGATTTAGTCTCTAAAAATAACTTTATAGTTGAAAAAGTCAACTGAGAGTTGAGTTATTGGTAAAGGATCTCGGAATGCGGATTTTATGGTTCATATAGCTTCGTTAGGTTATTTGGGACTTAGGAGTGTGTTTGAAATATTTTTGTGATGTCCGGTGTAGAATTAGGCTTGAATTGGCAAAAGTTAGTTTTTGGTGATTTACGGTTGGCAATGGAAAATAGGCTATCGGGATCGGAATGGAATTCTGGAAGTTGGAACATGCTTGTAATGTCATTTTGGATATGTCTGCAAATTTTCAGGTCAATCAGATGTGTTTTGGATAGTTTCGGCATCGTTGGTGGATTTTAGAAATTTAAAATTTCTTAGGCTTGAATCCGACGTGATTTTGATGTTTTGATGTTAAGTTTGGTGTTCCGAGAGTGAAAGTAAGTTTGAATGATAATTTGATTGGGGTCACGAGGGGCTCGGGATTGATTTCGGATGGTTAACGGGTATTTTTTGGCCTTACAAAGTCTGTTGTTTTTCTGGTGTAAGTGCAGCACCAAATTGTTCATCGCGATCGCCAGGATTGGTCTGTGATCGCGTAGAGTAATATGGAGCCCGTTCATTTTGTTAATCGCGATCATGGGAGGAGGAGTGCGATCACGAAGGTGTGTAGCGTTGGTCAGTGCGATCGCGTAGGGTTAGTCTGGCGCGTGGGGAGTAGGTTCAGCTGTTCGTCGCGAACGCGTGGGTATGATTTCGATCGCGTGGGTTGAGATTCTATTGAATCTCGATCGAGTGGCTTGTGTTGCAATCACGTAGGGTCTATTTAGGGTGAGGGGAATTTTTTTCTTCGCGATCGCAGTGAAGAAAAGCCTGGTCAGTATTTAAATAAACCCTCCGCGACCAATACCCACTTTTCCACCATTTTTGAACGGGAAGAAGCTCTTGAGGGGATTTTTAAGAGAGGAAATCATTGTTCTTCATTGAGGTAAGGATTTTGGACCCTAACACTCGATTATAAGTGATTAAGGATCATAATTTCAGTGTTTAATTTATGAAAATCAGTAGAAAAAGATGGAATTAGGGCTTGAGAATATGAGACCTTCTAGGGATGATTTGAGGGGTCAAACGAACTCCGATTTTAGAGTTCTTTATATGTATGGACTCATGAGACGATGAAGAACATTTTGGTATAATATGTTTCGAGTTCTGAGAAGCGGGCTCAGGGGTCGGGTTTTGGCTAATTTCGGGTTTTCTGCTAAAATTGATATTTTTCTATTAGAATTCATTCCCTTAGAATAATTTGATGTGAAAAAATCTGATCTTTATCGAATTGGAGCACTCAGAAGGTTATTTGAGAGGCAAGCGTATTGCGGAATAGCATTTCAAGCTAGTTTCATGTAAGTAATGTCTTTAAATCCTGTCCTGAGGGTATGAAACCCCGAACTTTACATCCTTTCATGGATTTGGAGTGACGCACACACTGGATGACTAGTGTGGGGCGTGCATGAATTCGAAATTTGGAAAAATGTATCTTTTTAGGAAACCATAGAGTTGCGAAACTGCTTTTAAAGCATATGTTAATTATTATCACGATGTTTTGTTATAATTGGGCTGTAAGCCATGTTTGGGGCTTAGTGTCGATCTGTTTTAATCCCTTGAGGGCTATTTTACTGATATTCTCACTGCTTTGAAACTATGATTTTACATTCAGTCTTTCTTGAGAAATTGTTGACACTCTTATTTGATAATATTACAATTTCTTGAAATGAAATGCTATTTTGGGTCTGGAACCCCGTTTAATTCATGGCCTGAGTGGCATGCTGAGAGTGTCTGACTGAGTGAGGCCGAGGGCCAATGTTGTGAGGATGAGGCCGAGGGCCAACGTTTTGAGATGTTATGATATGAGAGAGGCCGAGTGCCGGAGAGTGATTTATGCCATGATGTGGCTTGTTTATAGCGCTTGGGTTGTAGGAGCCCCTCCAGAGTCTGTACACACCCCTAGTGAGCGCAGGTACCTATTGAGGGCGACTTCCGAGTGCTGAGTGATGAGTGATTGGGAGGCATGAGTGATAGTGAGGTTGCCCGAGGGGCTGATGCTCAGTGACTTTGAGGTGCTGAGTGACTGTTACTGAGTGATGGTGAGGTGCTGAGCGAATATTAATGAGAGATGATCATGCCCGAGGGGAAGTTTACGCTGATATTTTATTGAGTTTTAAACTATGATTCACTTCATTCTTTTATACTGATATTTTGGGAGTTTTACTGAGAAACATTTGAAAATATACTTGTTCAAAGGATTTTATGGAAATTGGATTTTGAACTTATGTACACTTTATTGAGACTTAGCATTTTACTGTTTTGTGGATTGGTGTATTTGCTATTGTGTGTTTCTTATTCTTCAGACTATGATTTATTTTCATTACTACTGAGTTGGCGTACTCATAATTACTCTATGCACCTCTGTGTGCAGATCCAGGTACTGGTTCGGAGCAGTAGCCATCCGAGTTCGTTATCCTCAGCTTTCGGGATTTCGAGGTAGTTGTCCAGCGTCTGCAGCTTCTCCATTTCCCTTCCTTTATTAGTATCAGTACTTTATTCCTAGACATTATTTATGACATTAGAAGAGTTAGTTTTATTCTTAGATGCTCGTGATCGGTTGACTCCAGTCTTGGGGTTTTTTTTTAGACAGTTAGATTATATTATAATTTCTTAAGGACTTAGAGAAACATGTTAACTGCTTATTTTGCTGATTATTATTGATTTTTGAATTATTATAATAGAACAATTGTGTAGTAATGTGATTGTTTGCTAGCCTAGTTCCACGATAGGCACCATCACGACCTGTTAGGATTTGGGGTCGTGACACCTAACGGGTTGGGTTAGATGCCAGCACGACTAGTTGGATTTTGGGTTGTGACATCTTGTAGCGGCTTCATACAACACAGTCCAGGCAGAAAAGTTATGCTGACAAGAAGGTTCGTGTTGTTGCATATATGGTGGGTGAAAAGGTTTTGCTCAAAGTTTCGCTAAGAAGGTCTAGTAGAGCCGTAGGTACATTGGTCTTTTTTAGGTGCTTGAGGGAGTTGGAGAGGTGGCCTACAGAGCTGTCTTTCAACCTAGTCTATCTGCGTTCGCCCATTGTTTCATATATTTATTCTACGGAAGTATTATGGTGATGCGACACATATTTTGGACTTCAGCACGGTACATATTGATGGAGATCTGACTTATGATGTGGAGCCGGTGGCCATTTTGGATCGGCAGTGTCACGACCCAAACCAATGGGCCGCGACGGGCACCCGGTGTTGTACCCAACCAAGTACCAATGTAACATATCCTTTTATCTTATTCTCATAGGTGATTGAACCAGAAAGGTTGTCATGAGATAACTAGAATAAACCATGAGGGAATACTTCACATAGGATGACCCAACATGATATACAGACTTATACATATGACGTACGGGCCTATAAGGCCCCCATGATCCTTTATATAATCAAAACATAGGCCGGCAAGGACATACAAGTGTCACGATCCGAAATCCCACCTTCGGGCTATGACTGCGTCTAACGTTGAACTGGCTAGACAAGCCAACATTGAACTAAATAAAACTCATTAACAACTAAAGCGAACAAGATAACTAAGGCATCGATGGTCAACAATATGAAGGTTAACAAATTACAACAAATAATATAGCAACATTGAAATAAAACCCATATACATATCCAAGAACTGGTGTCACATACTCACGAACTGTCTAAAAGATTACTAAATACAAAGGTCTGAAATAAGTACATATGACTGTCTTTGAACTATAAGATGAGACAGAGCTGAAAGTGAAGGGTAGAAGGTGACGCAAAGGCCCACGAACATCTGCGGGTCTACCTCGATGTCTCCTGTATGAACTGATGAAATGCTACGACCGTCAGTGACCACCGGGTCCGGCTGCGTAGTCTGCACAGCATAAAGAAGTGCAGGTGTA
>MDKH01192520.1:0-60178 GCA_005239495.1 Nicotiana undulata | reverse complement strand
CTCATTCAAAATCAGCTGGCCAATCTTCTTGCTAGTGGTGGTTTCCCCATTCCCCGGTCTCCTTTTCCTTCCCCATGTTCCGGCGATGAAAATTTTAGGAGTGAAGATGAAGATGAAGATGATGCTACAAAAAGAACTCATTGAATGTTGTATTTTGTTAAACAAAGTTTTGAATTTGTCAATATTTTGTTGTTGTTGTTGGTTATTTGAATGATGATTATATTATTTTGTTATCGAACATTTTAGTAGTTTTTGTTGTGGTTATTAGTTGTCGTTAAGATATTGTTGTGGTTATTTATATAATGTTGGTTATGAGTTGTTGTTGAAGCCTTGTTGGGTTTCATTATGGTTCAATGGCAGCAATGTCAGCTGCCATTATAGGATTTGGTATAAATTGGCATGTGGTGTGGCTTAAAACACCCAATTTATTGCCCAGTTTTTACCCAGATTTCCGACCGACTTTGGTCGGAAACTAATTAAGTCGGTCGGAAATTTCAAATTTATTGCCCAGTAAAATTCAAGTTTTGCGACCGAATTTCGGTCGGAAATAGTGAATTTATATATATTTTTAAAAATAAATTATGAATTTATATATATTTCTAAAAACAAATTAATAATTATTTAATTTAATAAAATTATATTTGTTTTAAATTCCCGACCGATTTCGGTCGGAAACTAAAATTTAATAATCAGTCAACGCGTTGATTTTTGCGACCGATTTCGGTCGGAAATTTCCGACCACTGCGCGGTCGGTGCTCGTTTGCGACCAGCCATTCCCCGTCCAATTGAAATCGGTCGCAATTTGGTCGGAAATTGCTAATTTGCGACCGACTTCGGTCGGAAACTTCGGACGGAAAATACCTAAATTCTAGTAGTGATATAGGTTCAATTCCCACTAGTTACATTTATTTTAAACTTTTTTTCTTTGAACCTCCTTCGCGGAGATCCTGCCTCCGCCACTGATGGAGGGATAATCCTAATTGAAAAGAAAACGTACTCTCTTCTTTTCATTTTCAATTTATATATATATATATCAGTCTTTGAGTGTGCATAAAGTTTAAAAAAAAAGAAAGATGTCTTGCTCATATTGGAACTATCTTTATAACTTATAGACTGTAGTGTTAAACATACTAAGATATCTCTATGTCCATAATAGTATGTCATCAAGGAAAAAATGCAGAGTGTGGGGAAGGTTGAGAAGGAGTTTTGGAAATGTTTTCCCTTATCTTGATATGGAAAACATTTTCCTCCAATTGGAGGAAAATGAATTGACGAGGAAAATGTTTTTCAAAAAATTTAAGTCAACCAAACATGGAAAAATTAAAAAACATTTTCCGAAAAATATTTTCTACCAAACACCCAATTTTAAAAAATATAAAAATTTAAAACTTGTGGTACTAAAAACTTAAATGATAAAAATTTATGTGTCATTCAATTTGTGTGGCTGAAAAATAAAATCATACCTGAGTTTTCCGAGACGAATACCGTGTTCAGTAACACGATGAAACCCAACATCTTCAGGGGATACAAACTCATATGTGGCTTTATTCTTTAACATTCCATCCTAAATCACATAAAAAAACCAAAAAGAAGAATAATACGCAGATTCTCTCTTACTTTTAGTTGATAATTGAATGATGCAATATGTAGTAGATTAACATAATGGCCCCTTTAACTTTAAAACGGGAAAACGTTGTGCTAAACAATAGCAATAACACTAAAAAATGCACAACACGAAAGTCAGTAATTACTAATTAGAGAAATTAACACAAACCTGATGGATGCCACTCTCATGAGAAAATGCATTAGCTCCTACAATGGCCTTATGTGGCTGCAGCTTAAGCCCACTGTACTCTTCTACCTACATAACGTACAACAATTAGTCTAGCTAGAATATTAAGATGAGAGTAGGGGTACATGCAATACCATTTTGCTCGTCGCCATTATATGCTTTGAATTAATCCCAGAATATAGACCACCTAGTACTTCCTCTCCACGATATTTTAGGGCCATCACAATCTATTTCAGTAAAGGGAAAGTCAAAATCTCAACGAACAGAAATTGACATCATTCTTGTTTAACTCAAAAAACAAATTTCAAGGTCAAACCAATTAATTTTATATGATGGGCCACAAGCCATCGATTTTATCCGAAAGATATAACTTTTTGTTAACACAACGTGATACGAAAGTGAAAAATAAATGCAATGACAGATAATATGACAAAAATAAAATAGAGTAGAAATAACTCTTATTGGATGATATATCCTTGATAGGATAATGAGCCGAACAGAGCTTTTATAGCAAACTTGGGAGCCTGGTTGCACGTGTACAATTATTCTTGTCATATGGTTTGTCTAATAGTCTTCAATAATTCATTGAAAAAATTTCATCAAACAATTTCCTAAACTAGTTTTTGGGAACTTAAAAACTTTTAAAAAATATTTCCTCGAAACATGATCATATTTTATAAACAAACAATTTTTTTAATTTTTTTTTAAAATAAATGAAGCCAAGGTTATGACAAAACGAGAGCTAACTCACCTCCTCTAGAGAACAATTTCCAGCTCTTTCACCAATGCCGTTGACAGTCACATCTACTAGTCTTGCCCCTGCACACACTCCCTGAAATTGGTATATATAAACCATTAAGCTATGTGCCAACTTTTTTCAACACACACACAAATATATATTGTCCGAGTTAGAGGCAGTGGACGTCTAGTCCAAATAAATGGAGTACATACAGCTAAGGTGTTGGCAGTAGCAAGCCCAAGATCGTTATGACAGTGAGCTGAAATGATTACATCTTCGACTCCTGGAGTATTGGCTTTTATGTCAGCAATTAATTGTCCAAATTCACTCGGCAAATTGCATCCAACAGTGTCAGCTAGGGAAATGGCTGTTGCACCAGCTTTGATACCTTCTCCGAGAATATGATAAAGGAACTCCCTATCAGATCTGACAAAAAATAATAGATTCAGTTTACAAGACAAAGATTGACAAGCTGGGTTGCTTAATGTTCTTTTCAAAATGCAAAAGTTTAAAAATGCTATTCATTCATTTATTGGGCTAAAAATACCTTTTCATCCACTTTTTTTGTTCACTTATGCCCTTTGACCGTTAGGTCAATGCTAAATTAAAAATAGTTATTATTTTTTTTGTAAAAAAAAAAATGCAAATTTTTTTATTTTTTTTTAAACTAATGCACCAATAGTCCACTAATTTAGTCAAGTCTTTTTTTTTTTTTCAGTTTTTACAAAATAACAATTCAGTTTTTACAAAACAAATATTTTTTTTTCATTTTTTTCAGTTTTTTAAAGCATTTGTTTTTTTGTAAAAACTGAAAAAGAAATTGTAAAAACAGAAAAAAATATTTTCAACAAAATATTTTCGTTTTTGAAAAATATTTTTTTTTTTCATTTTTTCATTTTTTTTAAGTATTTCGTTTTATTTTCGTTTTTCAGTTTTTTTAAAGTAAAAGTATTTTCGTTTTTAAAAAAAAAACTGAAAAAACGAAAATATTTTATTAAAAACATGTTTTTTTCTGTTTTTACAATTTTTTCAGTTTTTACGAAATAAAATGCTTTAAAGAAACGGAAAAAAATAAAAAAAATATTTTTTGTAAAAACTAAAAAAAAAGAAGAAAAAGAAGAAGACTTTACTAAATTAGTGGTTGACTATTAGTGCATTAGTATAAAAAAACGAAAATATTTTACAAAATATTTTTTTTAAGTTTTATAAAATGAATAATAATTATTTTTAATTTAGCATTGACCTAACGGTCAAAGGGCATAAGTGAACAAAAAAAGTGGAGTGGGGGGCGGGGGAGGAGAGGGGGTATTTTTAGCCCAATAAGTGGATGAAGGGTACTATCACATAGCTTTAGTTTATTCTTTGTGATTTCAATTTTAGAAAGCAAAAAAAAATAAAAATACAGTCACATTCATACAATCAAAATTCTTCTTTTTAATCTTGATTGATTTTATTCTCTATATATTATGCTATTTCATTTCTCACTTCAAATAGTTAAGGGGTACTTCTTTTCTATTGTAAACATTGATCGCCAAAATTTCACTGGCGGCTACTCTCCTTTTCTTCCTTTGTCAAGTAAACTCTCATTATAATAAATTATGAGCTCTAATATGATTATATTACTTCTTTGAATCTCTTTGTATTCCTTTTGATTTTAAGTTTTTTTTTAAAATTAAACTGGTGCTGTATTAACATCTACTGATACATTGTCTCTCTCTTTTACTTGTGCCGAGGGTTTACCGGAAATAACATCTCTATTTTTCCGGAGTAGGGTCTGCGTACCCACTACCCTCTCTAGACCCCACATGTGAGATCTCACTTGATTGTTGTTGTTATTGTTGGTGCTGTGTTAACATGTCGTGTCCGCTGTTTCTTCGGGTCTGGTATATCAATGCCATAGGTTTTAGTCATTTTGTACATAGTTCAGCTCTGGCACTTTGGTGTTGTGATTAAAATAAATATGAAGAACACTATTAATCATGTTTTATTTGCTCCGTGATTATTAGAAATCCTTGAAATAGTTGTTTGTTTTAGATTTATTTTGAAAATTAAGAAGGGGAAAAAAGGGTATCATTATGCAAAAACGGCAATACAAATACTGTTGTCAACCCAAAGTAAAGAATTTTAATTTTGTAAAAGCACCACCATATATATATATATACTTTAGAAGTTTTAAGATGTCAACAAAAGATTGAAGGACGGTAAAGCTCTTTAATTACTTTTTTTTCATTTTAAGATTTAATTAGACGAATGTATATATTATGTATCAATTTCTTGGAACCAAAATCGTGACATAAAATATATACTTTGGGTATAGCTATTTAGATATATTTTTTGAAATTGAACATATGAAACTAAGGTGGGAATAACATTAAATTCGTACTCACGTTGATACTTATTTATATTTATCATGATTCTGTCGATTATATGTGACACTACTAGAAAACTGGCTAAAACCGTCCACAAATACGATCGAAAGGTCGAAAAACTAGAAAAACCGATCGATTTTCAAACTGACTTTAATTCGTCGAAATTAGGCTGGTCGGTAATAAATATCGACCGAAGTCGGTCGCAATTTTCGACCGATTTCGGCCGATCAATTAAATTTTACAAATGACCCAAAAAGAAAAAATCTACCGAAAAAACTGACTAGGTCGGTATTTTTAATTATGCAATAAAAAAAATGCACCGTCTGAGAATTGAACCAGGGTTTATAATGTGGCGGGATACTATTCTACCACTATACTATTGGTATATTTTGGTTTAAGACTTTCTTTTATTTTATTTGTACTCTTTAATTGTATTTTCGCGCAAAAAATGACCGATTTCGGTCGGTTTTATTAAAAATATAAGATTACGGTCCGAAGTCGGTCATTTTTTTTTAAATGACTGACAGAAGTTTTTTGAATATTAATTTTAGTTTATTTTATATGAAAAATCGACCGATTTCGGTCGGTTTCTTAAAAACTAAATTTCGCGGGACGCTAAAATAGTTTCCCGTATTTTTGCACTAAAAAAACGATCGAAGTTGGTCGGTTTCGTGAAAAAAAGTTATAAAATAAAATATTTTTAAAAACCGACCGACTGAGAAACTAGTAGTTTAAAAAGAATTTAAGTTATATAAATTATCGATTGGGTATAAAAAATGCAAACCTTGCAGCATCTTCAATGCTAAACCGGACATCCTCACATAGGGTTTTTGCATAAGCAACCATGCTCCGCGCTTTCTCCACTACTACTTCTCTACTCATCTTCAACTTATATTTCATATGTATGTCACTCGTCGCAATAAGCGCACTAATCATCGGTTTCTTTGCATACTTCAAAGCCTCCCAAGTTCTATCGATATCCTTCTTAGTAGACCTTGCAAAGCCACAAATCACCGGCACATATCCCTCTTCATCTACATTATTACCTGTTGAGATATAGTAGTATAACTCAATAATTAAAAATATCTCTTTTCATTAATATCTTAAACTTCGGTCTTGGGTTCAAATCTTACCGCTACACAACATATTACCGCAATGTTTCTAACTTTTAGATACTCCCTCCCTTCCACCTTATGAGGTGAGTTTCGGAGTAATTAAGATCAGTGTCAAAATACTCTATTTTAATGTGAATTCAGACAAAAGTTCTTTAAGTTTTTGGACATACATATAAATTCATGAAAAGTTACTAGTAAGTCATAATAATAATTCAACTAATCAAAGAAAAACGTGGTAAGAAAAGAATCTCTACTCTAAATTCTCAAATACTAGTAATGTTAGCACATGTATTTAGCAATATATATATATGATCACACAATTCAAAATTACCAACTTCCTGTGCCACCAACTTCACAAGTTCAAAATCAGCGTCAGAGGCAGCTGGAAAACCAGCTTCAATAAAGTCAACACCAAGCTTAGCCAGTTGACGTGCAATGTCCAGTTTTTCTTTACTAGTCATGGCGGCACCAGGGGCCTGCTCTCCGTCGCGAAGGGTTGTATCGAAAATACCAACATAGTTAGGGTCAGAGAATCTTCCTGGCTTGTAATTTGGCCGCGGCCGGCGGACATTTGTGCAGCGGACAGTTGTGCTTGTATATGGACATTGACAACGCTTTGTAATACTAAAGACACTATGGAGAAAAGTGTTTTTAGAATGTGATAAAAGGGAAGTGTTTAGACAAGTTGTAGGATTTGCATAGATAGAAGCCATTTTATTCTTTTCTTTGTTGAAGAGAAGGCCGACAAGAAAAGAGGGTTTGTTGAGATTGGGGTTGTAACCGATATATATATATATATATATATATATATATATATATAATGAATCTAAAAATTATTTGTATATGTAGATAATTAATATTTCCATAAAAGAAAAAAAAAGAAACTTTTGGTCCTAACCTCAAAATAGAACCTGGATTATAATTGTACATAACTAAAACCTCCGGAAAGAATCTAGCTAATAATTATTTTTTCTCTCTCGAGTACTTGACTCTCTCCAACGGCTAGATAAGTGCCTGAAATCACGCGCCATCGAATGGAGCCTCCGGGCAGTGCCGAACTGGCGCGTCAGGTGCGACGAACAAAATAGGAGAAGTAATTCCCCCCAAACCTTCATATGCAACCGCAATTTCTGGTAACGCTGGTCAGTCTAGGACACCGGCACGGCACCCTCGTGAATCAGTGGTAGCCCGGCAAAACACAGACAATGGGATGCCGACAATCATCTTCAAATCTAAAGATTATTATGGCATTATGGCGGAAGAATGCAAATACACTATTGTCGGTGGTTTCTTAAAAACCATACCTCAAATTGAGAGGATAAGGTCAAGATTCAGAGAACAATTCTCTCTTAAAGGGAATGTCAAAATTGGGGTCTTCGATAATTTCAATGTGTTTCTCGATTTCACTATTAAAGAGGACTTCAAATCGATATGGTTCAGAAGAGTAATAGAGATTGAAGGAAGACAAATGTGGTTTCAAAAATGGTCCCCCGACTTCAAACCAGAGGAAGACAGCCCTATTGTTCCGGTATGGGTCCCCTCCCTGGCCTCCCGTATAATATGCACTCATGGCACTATGTGAAACAAATCCTAAGCTCTATTGGCACCCCACTGACATTGGATGTTGCGACTAGTGGTAAAACAAGACCAAGTATGGCTAAAGCTAGAGTCGAAATTGACCTCCTTAAACCCCAAATTGATTTTGTTAGGGTTGGATCAGAGATGAATACTCGCCTCTACATGGTTTTATTCAAAATCTGGAGTATGAAGGAGTCCCAAAGTTCTGTAAACACAGTAGGAAGTTGGGGCACAACATGATAAATTGCAGATTCTTGGAGAAGAAAACCAGCACTGAAGTTAACAGGGCATTTGATAATGAAAATCAGGGAACGAGACTTATAGCCGAAACTTCTGGAATGGTCACTGGTAACACGATTGAGGAGGAAAAGAAACAACATCAGGCTAAAACAGCTGGGGCAAGTGGAAAGGAGCACAACATCAAACCCAAAGAACAAAAAACCAATAATGGCAAGGGAAAACCAAGGGCACCAGGAGGTTCCAATCGCAGATAGTTGCAGCTCTTCGAGCCTCCCCTCGGAGATTATCAAACATCCGGGGATTCAATTGATTGTTGACCTTAATGCTGCCAATGTTAACCCCTCAAAACAGAACTTAAGTCAAGTTATGCATCACACAGGACAACCTCTGTTGCAAAATCAGTCCAACGACCAAAAAATACCCAAAGAGAATGCTGAAAAAACTGCTCAAAATAGCAATGAGACAAGAGGAAGATCTCGCATCAGAGGATCCAAAACAAGACACAAGGCTAGAAATGATCCTTCAATCACAAGGATTCATATACAAAACACCTCCCCCACAAGTTCTAATGATTAGCACAATTTTTTGGAACATTAGGGCTGTGAGAACCAAAAAAGCCATTCACAGGCTGAAACACTTATGCAACATTAATAAGGTTCAATTTGTAGCTATTTTTTAGCCTTTCATTGATAAAGAGAAAATAGAGAGTTATAGGAAATTCCTTGGTTTTCAACAAAGTATTTCCAATGGAAATGGTCAAATTTGGTGTTTCTGGAACAACAATGGTACCCACATGACGATTGCTGAGGATGATCAACATATTACCATCAAGTTTGATGTCAACAATTGTCAACATAGCTCGTACATCACTGCCGTATATGTCAAGTGCACGGTAGTTGAGAGTAAAGAGTTGTGGGATAGCTTGGTGGAGGATAGTCACATTATTTATGGCCCATGGTGTATTGGTGGGGGGGGGGGGGGGGGGACTTTAATGTGATTATGGACCCTGAAGAGAAATTAGGGGGGGACCCCTCAATTCATAGGAGTTTAGAATTCATTAACTGTATGGATACTTGCGGAGTTACTGATCTAGGTTTCTCTGGCCCAAAATTCACTTGGTGTAATAATTGGAGTCTTCGCAAGAGAGTGTGGAAAAGTTTAGACAAAATTTTCATCAATGACCTATGGGCTCAACAATTTCAGAATAATTCTGTTAAACATTTAGCGAGAACGGGTTCGGATCACAAGCCTTTACTCATGAAGTGCTTCAATAATAACCACAACCATGTTAGTTATTTCAAGTTTGTAAATTTTTTGGTCAATCAAAAAGATTTTTTGAACATTGTCAAAGAGGTTTGGGATTCTAGTATTACTGGTAATACCATGTGGATTCTTCAATCTAAATTGAAGATTCTTAGCAACATGTTAAGTAAATGGTCCAGAGAAGAAATAGGGGACATCAATGATCAAGTCAGTAAATGGGAAGTCGAGGTTCAACTCCTAGATGAGATTTACTCCAACTCCAATACAGATAGCAGTAGAACAGAGGTTAATAAGGCTTATGCAGAATACATCCAATGGTTGAGCAAACAGGAATCCTTACTCAGACAGAAAACTCAAACCAAATGGTTCGAGGAGGGAGATAGCAATTCAAAGTACTTCCATAGCCTCCTCAGAGAAAAGAGAAGAAGACTCCAACTTCACAGAATAAGAAATCATAGGGGAAAATGGCTGAACAATGATAACAGTATAGCTAAGGCGGTTGTCAAACACTTTGAGTCCCTATTCAATCTTCCTAAGACAACGCTCAACCCCGACCTCTTTACATGCATACCTAATTGCATTTCTGATGAAGAGAACCTGATGCTTTCTGCAATCCCTAATGAAAGTGAAATCAAGGATGTTGTTTTCAGTTTAAGTGTTGATAGTACTGCTGGTCCTGATGGGTATAATGGTACTTTCTTTCATCATTGCTGGGATATCATCAAACATGATATTGTTGCTTTTGTCAGGGAGTTCTTCAATGGTAAAAAACTTACTAAATTCTACTCCCATACTTGCCTTGTTTTAATTCCAAAGATTGATGTTCCGACTAACTTTTCTGAATTCAGGCCTATCAGCCTCTCAAATTTTACCAACAAAATTGTTTCGAAAATTCTTTCAAAAAGACTAAACCCTTTGCTTCCAAAACTAATTTGTGAAAATCAAACGGGCTTTGTGAAAGATAGATTGATCACTGAAAATGTCCTTTTGGCGCAAGAAATAATTCAAAAAATTTCTGGGAAAAAAATATTGGGGGTAATATTGTTATCAAGTATGGAAAAAGCTTATGATAGAATGTCATGGGTCTTTGTCACATCGGTTCTTAGGAAATTTGGGTTTTCAGAAGTTTGGATTGATTTGATCAATAATATTATTTTCGAAGTCTGATACTCTATAATTATTAATGGAAACAGAACTGGATTTTTTACATCTTCACAGGGACTGAAACAAGGGGACCCTATATCCCCTTCTCTATTTATTCTTGCTGCTGATGTTCTGTATAGATCTCTGAACAATCTTAACCATGATGACAACTTTTATCCTTTCTATATGCCTCCTAAGGGGCCTGTTATTAACCATCTTTCTTATGCAGATGACATTATTATCTTTAGTATGGTGTCGTGGATGAGGAGTGCAAGCTCACAATTGTTGGGAGATTCCTCAAACCAAGGCCCCAAATTGACAAAATTAGGTCAAAATTCAAGGAATTAATATCAATTAAGGGCACCGTCAAGATTGGGGTCTATGATATGTACAATGTTTTCCTTGATTTAACTAATGAAGAAGATTTTTATGTTGTCTGGTTTAAAAGAGTTATTGAAATTGAAGGGCAACAAATGTGGCTTCAAAAATGGTCGACGGATTTCAAGTCGGAGGAAGTCCTGCCTATCGCTCCGGTATGGGTGCGTCTTCCCGGTTTACCTTTCCATATGCACACTTGAAATTATGTTAAACAAGTAGTGAGTGCAATTGGTACTCCCCTTGAAATGGATTTAGCTACCAAAGGAAGAACAAGGCCTAGTATGGCCAAAGTACGAGTTGAAATCGATTTGCTTAAGGAACAACCGAACTCTGTTTATGTTGGTCAAATATATGACAATGCTGCTCAAAAAGGTTTTGTGCAAAAAATTAAATTTGAGGGGGTTCCTAAATTTTGTAAATTCTGCCGAAAATTGGGTCATAACTTGGTCAATTGTAGATCTTTAGAAAGGAAAAAAGCTGCTGAAAATAGGGAGTTAGAGGCCCAAAAGAATGCTGAAAATCGGAATGAAAACGACGGAATAATTGGGGACCAAAATATGGAAGCTGAAAACAAATTTGGTACTGTTGCTAATAGAGAAAATACTGGGCTGCTTGATCAAAGCAGTGAAACTGCTGAACTGTTTCCTGCCAACTCTGCTGAAGCCAAAAAGGCTGGTCAGCAAAAAAACTGTGTTAATCAACAAGAAAAAACTGGAAAAAAGAATCTTAGAATTGAAACGGACGCTACTGGTTTTGCTGAATTTTTTGGAATTGGAACAAATGCTAAGGATGGACATGCTGAACACAGAATCAATCAAAAATAAAAAAAATGAAAAGCTGAAAATTGGTAAGGCTGTTACTAGAGAAGCAGAGATACTAGATGATCAAAATACAGAGTCCAAGGCTGCTGAATATGCTGAAATTGCTGGAACAGTGGTGCACACTGCTCAAAACAGAAAATTTAGCACTGCGGAATCTGTTGAATGCGTTTGTGTTGATTCTGCTGCATCTGAAACGGCCAAAAAGGCTGGACAACAATAAAACAATCTCAATCAAACAGAAAATATTGAAAAAAAGAATCCAGGAACTGCTGTCTATAGTGAAAATCTAAAATTTTGTGATCAAAATAAAAAGGTTGTGGTTTATGAATATGCTGAATTCGATGGAACTGGAGCTGATACTGATGCTGAGCAGATTGTTAACAGAATTAGTCGAATGCAAAACAATGAGTCCAAGTCTAGAAAAAGGGAGAGATCGAGAAAAAAACCTAGAAAAAGCAAAAATAGAAAACTTCCTAAAAAGAGAGCCAAAGTCTTTTTCAAACCAATCTACAACTTATCAGATGACTCTAGCTGGAGGAAGAAACATAACAAAGAAATAAGCTTGGCCCTTCAAAACATGAACCGGAACAGTGCTGGTGTCAATGTATGTGAACGGGGAGGTCAAGCTAATGTTTGTGAATTGGGAGATCAATCTAAGGCTGTCAATGAGCAAATTAAGGCAGTCAATGACCAAGCTAAGGCTGTTAATGTTCAATTGCCTTCGAGATCTAAGCTTGATAAGAAGGAGCAGAAAGCCTATACCAATGATTGTGGAACAAGGGAGAATATGCAGGAGTCCATTTGAGAAAATGAGAACCTGAGTGAGAGGGATGATAATGAAAACAGACAAATTCAAAAGAGAGCCCTTAACCTAAATGATTATGTCAATGAATTCACTAGTGTGCCCTCTGAAATTCGAAAGCTTCCTGGGATTGAGATGGTAGTTGATCTCAATATGGAATCCAACTTACAACAAGATAGATATGTGACTAGTCAATAAATAGAGGTGACATCGCCTAATAGGGTGACTGTTATGGTTCTTGAAGAGCAAATACAAACTGATTCAAAGGATGAGTCTTTCCATATCATATGTTCTAGAGGAAAGAAAAGGAAAAAAGGAAAGAAGAACAAAAGAAAAGATACTACACCTCCTAAAGGGGGACACTCATGCTAGCCTAAACTGTTTCCATGATAAATGCCATTTTTTGGAACATTAGGGGTGTGAATACCAAAAAAGCCTTACCAAGGCTTAAAAAATTGATCTCCGTCTATAAGGTGGAACTAGTTGCTATTATGGATCCTTTGTTAGTACTAACCAAATAGAAAGATGCAGGAGGTTCCTTGGTTATCAACACTGTATTTCTAACTCAAATGGTCAGATTTGGATCATGTGGTCAGGCAACAACATGACTACTATTCTGAGCAATCATGATCAACAACTTACTATCAAATTACATTATGGAGCTGCCAACAGTGACCTCTACATCACAGCAGTATATGCTAAATGTACTCTTGAAGAAAAGAGAGAGCTATGGAATAGTCTTGAGTTAACCAATCTTCATGTGAACGGTCCATGGTGCATTGGAGGTGACTTCAATGTCATTTTAGATCCGGATGAGAAAAAAGGAGGCAGATCTCACAGAATGAACAAAAGTCTTGAATTCAGCAATTGCATGGATGTGGTATGATGGACTTGGGTTTTGTTGGTCCAAAATACACATGGTGTAACAATTGGGAGCCAAGAAGAAGAATATGGAAGAGATTGGATAGAGTATTTATCAATGATGACTGGTCCCAAATCCTTTAAAATAATATTGTCAATCATTTGGCTAGAATTGGCTCTGACCACAGACCTATTCTAATTCAGTGCAAGGACTCTAACCAGCAGGGCCCTAAATACTTCAGGTTTCTAAATTTTTGGACTAATCAACCAACTTTTTTGCAGGTAGTTGAAGAAGTTTGGAGAAATCGTGTCAATTGAAATCCTCTGTGGAGACTTCATCAAAAGCTTAAAATGTTGAGCAGAAGAATGACTCAATGGTCCAGAGACGATATTGGCAATGTTTTCAGCCAAGTTCAATACTGGGAAGATAAAATGAAAGACCTTGAACAAATGGATCTTTTGAACAATAATGATACAACCAGAACTAAATTGAACAAAGGACAAGATGAGTACATTAGATGGATGGGGATGCAGGATGACATTCTCAGACAGAAAGTTAGGGTGAACTGGTTTAAAGAAGAAGATGCTAACACTAAATATTTCCATAGCACCATCAGAGGAAGAAGGAGAAGGCTACAAATTCTTAAAATCAAAGATCATAGAGGCCAATGGATTGAGGGGGATGATAATATTGGCAAGGAAGTTGTCCGTCACTTTCAACAGTTCCTTAACATCAATCATCACTACAATGACCATGATATCATCAACTGTATTCCTTAATGTGTAATTGATGCAGATAATGAAAGTCTCACTGCCATTCCTAACACAGAAGAGATTAGAGATGTTGTCTTTAACATGAATCTTGACAGTGCAGCAGGGTCGGATGGATATAATAGGATTATTTCAATCCTGTTGGGATATCATCAATGAGGATATCATTGATTTTGTTCAAGCGATTTTCAATGGCAGGAGGCTTACTAAATTTTTTTCTCATACTTGTTTAGTTCTTATTCCTAAAGTTGACTCCCCTAGTAGTTTCTCCGAACTGAGACCTATTAATTTGAGTAACTTTACTGCCAAGATTATCTATAAGATCCTCTCCAGAAGGCTGAATCCTTTTCTTGAGAAGCTTATTTCAGAGAATCAAAGTGGCTTTGTGAAAGGAAGATTGATCACCAAAAATATCCTTTTAGCTCAAGAGATTGCTCAGGGCGTGAACAAGAAGAATAGAGAAGGCAATGTTATTATAAAACTTGACATTGCAAAAGCTTATGATAGAAGTTCCTGGACCTTTCTTATAGCAGGTATGAGGAAATTTGGTTTCTCCGAGAATTGGATTGACATGATCTGGGGACTTCTACAAGATATATGGTACTCTATCATTATCAATGGGGCTAGAATAGGTTTTTTCACATCTACTCAGGGCCTCAAACAGGGAGATCCCTTACCCCCTTCTTTGTTTATTATTGGAGCTGAGGTTCTTTCTAGATCTCTAAATGCTCTAAATGACTTTATTGGCTTCACTCCTTTTAGCATGGATCCGAAAGGTCCGATGATCAATAATTTAGCCTACGCTGATGATATTGTTATATTCTGTGATGGAAACAATATGACTCTCAAGTTAATCAAAAAGGCTATTGACATGTATGAAAAGGCTTATGGGAAGAAAGTTAACAACAACAAGAGCTTCTTCATTACAACCCCTCACACATGCGCTGCAAGAATCAATAGAATTAGGAATGCTACAGGTTACATGGATAAGTCTTTTCCTTCACTTATCTGGGATGCCCTATCTATTTTGGGCGGAAGACTAGCAATCTTTTTGATGGTATGCTCTCTAAGGTGGTCAAGAAACTTAATGGATGGCAAGCCAGTATAATGTCCTCTGGAGGGAAAATGATCTTGATTAAACATGTCTTACAATCCCTCCCCACATACATCCTTTCTGCTATGAACCCTCCTAAAGGAATTACTAAGCTCATGGAGAAAAACTTTGCAAACTTCTTTTGGGGCACAAATGAAGGTAAAAACAAATATCATTGGTCTTCATGGAATAATCTTTGCCTCCTCAAAGATGAGGGAGGAGCTGGTGTCCGAAAAATGGAGGATATCATAGATACACTCAGCATTAAAAGATGGTGGAGATTCAGAACTCACCCATCCCTATGTGCCAACTTTCTCAAGAGCAAATATTACAAAAGAGCCTATCTAGTGAACAAAAAGTTAAATCCCACTGATTCTCATATTTGGAGAAACATGCTCAAAATCAGAGACAAAGTCGAGGAAAACATTAGATGGGAAATTCAGAAAGGTAATTGTAGCTTTTGGTGGGATAACTGGAAAGGTAAAGATGCTTTGTCCAACATATTACAAGGTAGTGGGAGATCCTCTAAAGTACATGTGAAAGACTTCATAATTAATGGAGAATGGAATATTGTCAAACTCAACGATGTTCTCCCCGTGCATATTATGGATAGTATTGCTCAACTGGAGAAAGGTGATCCAAATGAAGAAGATTTCCCTGTTTGGACTACCTCTAATGATGGGAGATTTTCTTCTAACTCAGCATGTCACTCTATAAGATTCAAAAAACAGAAGAATTTTTTCATAAACAAAATCTGGCATAACTCTCTCCCCTTTAAAATGTCCTTTATCTCTTGGAGAATTTTCAAAAATAGGTTACCTTTTGATGATGTTATTTGTAGATTTGGTACTAACATTATTTCCAGATGTTCTTATTGTTCTTCTACAGGTAGAAACAGTTCAACATGTCTTTAATAGTAGTGAAGTTTCCATCTTCATATGAAACAACATAGGTAATGCATTTGGGATAAAACATCAATAGGAGCCTATTATTGCTACCTTCAAAAGATGGTGGGAAGCAACGACCAATAATAAAGTGCACAATCAAATGCTTCAGATAGATCCTACAATCATATGTTGGGAACTATGGGAACAAAGAAATGCATGCAGATATGAAAAACAAAAGAAGTTTCAACTGAACTCGATGAGACACCAAATCACATGGACATTGAAAACTATCTCCAACATGGTACCAGGAGAATATACTCAGATGGAATGGCCTTTATTATGTGAAAAGATCGAGAGACTCAGACCATCTCAGAAATGGATACAAGTTACATGGGAGTCTCCACTACCCGGCACTGTCAAAGTTAATACGGATGGAAGCTTTTACAAAGAAAGTGGTAAGGCAGGCATTGGAGGGGTGGTCTGGAACAATCAAGGGGACCTTATTACGGCTTTTTCTATCCCTATCACCTGTGATGATCATACTATGGCATAGGCTAAAGCAGCAGATTTTGGAGGGAAATGGTGCAGTCAGAATGGGTACACTAATTTCGCTATCGAACTGGACTCAATGATCATAGTGGATATGCTCAAAGATGGAAACAATAACAACATGAAGATTAAAAAGGTTATGGACAGAGCCTCACGCATTATTAAACAAACTAGAGCTACGGTCAGACAATGTTTCAGAGAGGGGAATCAGGTTGCAGATTGTCTTGCTAAATTGGCTACAACCACAAATCAGAGAAGGGTGTATCATTCACTCCAAGAATTTCCTAACAATGCAAAATGACTCTTTCTCCTCGATAAATGACAACTTCCAAGTATAAGGACAAAATATGAAAAATCTAGTTTCATTGTTAGTTAATTTTGTTCATAGAACTTAGGAAGGAGGGTGTATATATATGAACCTCCTGTCCTTCTTTTGGGGTGATTGCATCACCGTTGTTATATTTTTGTGAGGTCAGGTCTAGCCCTCGTCTTGCGTTTTTTTGAATACAACACAACCAAGACGGCTGTCTGGGTAACTTTAAAAAAAAATCCTTCCTTATTTGAACTACTAATATAACTTATTTAATCCGTACTATTTCTTGGAGACTTTAATGAACACGCAATGTTGTGAGAAAAATTACTTTCTTCCTAAGTTTTTGTTTATTTCCTCTATTTATTTTGTTACTAATTTAATTATTTCTGACTATATTATATTAGAAATAAATTTATTAGTTAAAAAATAACACAATAATAAATAATAAATATATGAACTTTACATACTAAATATCAATTATTCTTATGTCATCCTATGCATTTGAATTTGAGTCTCCTTTTCCTAATATAAACAAGCAAAAACAATCACAATTTTACTTGAGTCGCAAGAACACATCTATAAAAAGAACTTTCTTTTATGTATATTTACCTTTGTCAGTTTCTTCATTAATAAAAGAATAATGCTAAAAAGATTCTAAGAGCCCTTAGTATTTATTTTTACTATTAATTTATAAGGTAAAATCTTAACTAGCTTTCACATTCAACAAAATAGTAATTTAGGTTATTTTGCTAAATTGTAGGAATAATGATTCAATTATTTCATAATATTTAAAAATAGTCACATAATTATTTTTCTAATACTTAGGACTTTGATCTGGAAAATTATGTTATTTAATTGGAGTCCTTCATATAAACTACATTCAGAATTAGAGTATTGAATTTCAATCACTTCAGAAGTATCTTTTTTAATATTAGGCTTACGAGTATCTTTTAGAGTTACTGAATTAGTTAATTTAAAGTTAATGATATTACGAGTATCTTTTATATTTCAATCACTTCAGAAGTCCTCATTTTTTCCAGGTTTAGGAGTCTTTTTTCAAGGTTTACATGTATTTCTTTTAAATAAAAGAATAGTCATCCAATTATTTTTGTTATATTTAAAATTTTGATATTAACTATCTAGCAATCACAAACATAGTAATCTCAAAAGCTTATTAGTTTCAATTTTCTTTTTTAAATTCGAGTATCAAGCTTAACTAAGAAAATGTTTTAATTTTAAAAATATAAAAGAAAGAGAAGTGTTGGTAAGATTCAGTAATACTAATAGTTATACTAACATAAAAATTCAGAAGTGATATGTCATAGCGATTTTCTTATTACTCTTCACGTAGAATTCTTATTGAATAAAAGTTATAATTATATTTAAATATTTAAAGCTTGGAATGAGCTAATATTAAGATTTAAATCAACAACAATAAATTATTCTCTTTAGTGTAAAGAACAAAAAATTAAACTCTTAAATTCATTAACCAAAGAAAATCTTTAAATTAACTAATTTAAAAAAATTCAAGTCATTCTTTTCGACATTCATCATATAATTATTTATAATACGGTATTAAGAATCAAATTGTAAAAGTACAAATGTTAAATTATAAGAATGAAATATTAGAAGATAAAAAATATTTTACGTGAGTTGTCATTAATAATTTTTATTTTTTTATATTTATTTAAATAAGTGATAACTCCTTATACTTTTTTATATACTTAGTTATTTATTTTATCATATTAACTTAGTGTAAAAAATTTTAAACTTAGTATTTTGATAATTTAATTTACATACTCTTTTTGTATATATTTTACTGATTTACGCACATGCAACGCGTGGAAAGATTAATGTAACATCCATCGTTACACATAAAGGACAAGAAAAAAGACTGCGGATTGAATTAATGGAGTGTTTATTGTGGCGATAACACCAAGAAGGTGGGGGAGATTGGGGTTTTGTTGGCAAGTAAACTGCCAAGTAGAGCGGCGCAGATATATTAATTGTTACATATATAAACGATCTTAATGTTCTAGTATAGGACATGGACAATTTACCGTTTTAACGGGAAAAATGTTGAAAGTACTATCTGCCAGTGTCACTGAAGCATAGATGACAAAATTTTACTTAATTTAAAGAAAAAGACCGGCAACCATTTTAATATTTAGTATCGCTAAAACCCAATTTAACGTAAAAGTACATTCCTTTACGACTTATTCGACCTCATACTTAACGCGTGGAAGTTTAATTTGATCCTTTATGCTTGAAATTACGGCATTGTTCGGTTTGACCGCATAGTTATTTTTTATTTCAGTAAAGGGTCTAATTTGTCCTTCTATTATTATAAATGGGTCTTATTTATTCTCCATTTAAGTTTTCTATCAAAAATATCCCTACCGTTATAGATTAAGTAGATATTTATCCCTTACACGTTAAAAACACTCTCTTAACTTTTAAAATCCACGTGGTATCCCCTTATTGGACCAATTGACCCACCCTATTTTTTAATTCAAACCCGCCCGATCCCAGCAATAGATGGGTGATCAAACTTATCCGATCAACTTCAGCAAATTCTCTTTCCATTCTTAAGAAATTACACTCTGCCCTTAACATCTCCGCTTGAAACCTCCACTTCTCCTTCCCTAACCTCTCCCTGCTGCCACCAATACATAAAACAATTTTTATGTCAAGAATCAATCTTTCACGACAAAATAAATAGAATCAGCATTCTGGCTATATTCATTGTAATAATATTTGTAACAGAGTAAAGGGTTTTCTTAAATCACAAATTTACGTTAATTCATGCAAGATTTCTTAGCCCCATTATTAAAAATTGTAAAAATCATGACATAACCGGTAGTTTCTCAAATAAGCCCTAATGAAACCCTCAGTTCAGCCTCACCCTTTTCAACTTCTTCCTCTGGTCAAATGTTGTTACTTCAAAAGCTTCAACACAACACAAAATGAGCAACAGAAAATTTGTGCAACTTATGATATTCATCATATATATATATACATTATTCCTTCCATTCCAATGGGACATTGTAACGGACAGTCATACAAATCAGAGTCGTAATCTTATTTTATTTAGATAGAAGTGGGTAATGAGAATAAAGAGAAATTCAGAATAATTGGAATACTACGCAATTGTATGATCATTCTTTGATGACAAGAATAAGAAGTTCTCTTCTTTCATTTGCAGTTAGGCTCCTACAATAAATCCAATGTGAACATCTACATACCTAAATGCATTTAATTATGTTTTAAAATAAGTTCAATTTTATAAAATTACTCTGAATTTTAGGCCGTGAGGGTGCAATAAGAGTTTCATTCGCTTAGGGGTTTACTTTATGTTGGGGGAGGGGAGCTAGGTCAGGTTACGAGTGGGTTTGAATTAAAAAAATAGGGCGGGTCAGTTGGTCCAATAAGGGGATGCCATGCGGATTTTAAAAGTTGGGAGGGTATTTTTAACGTGTAAGGGATAAATATGCACTTAATCTAAAACGGTAGGGATATTTTGATAGAAAACTTAAACGGAGGATAAATAAGACCCATTTATTATAGTAGAGGGGAAAATCAGACCCTTAACCGTTTTTATTTTAATTTTCTACAAAATATTGACTTAATCTACCTCATACTTAACGGCCAAAGTTTGATGCTTTTTGGCTCACGGGGCACTGTTCGATTTGATCGGGTAACTGATACATTATGTTATTTTGTGTTTTAATGATTTGCCAAATTGTCTCGAGGAATCAGTTATGATCGGTTCTTTTGGCTTTGATATGTTATGTTATTTCATGTTTTGATGTTGGTAGAACGTTCATGAGGAACCAAATAAGGACCAGTTGTGATAAGTTACTTTGGCCTTAATATGATATTTTACTTCATGTTTTGATGCTGATCTAACGTTCTCGAGGAACCAGATAGTGACCATATGCGATCAATTCTCTTGGCGGTCATACAATCAACTCTACATATGTAAAAGCTGCTGCACCGTAATGACTAGCACCAGTGCAGCAACACAGCTGCAACTTGCTAAGGCCAAACTAAAAGACAATATCTCTTCTCACATGTTCACTCATATATATATATATATAAGGTTTAACCTACACTTGCAATCAAAAATTAATATTCTCTCAAGTGCTAGCCGCCACAGCTTTCAAGACTCTCTCAAGAACAGGGCTACTACAATCTCAAGGACCAGATCCCGACACTGAAGATATCTTAAGTCCTTATTTGAGCCTTTGTTATTTTGTTCTTCACTTGTAGTCATATACTACTGATGTTCTAAACGTCAATGCCACACAAGAGGAGGGAGAGGGTGATTCGTGTGGTGTCCGATTTTTGCGTGCACTAGTTATAGAAGGACCAAGTTCTTCTATGTGTTCCAACCTCTACTGTTTGCGGAATAATAACTACAGAAAATAAAGAGCACATATATTTTTACGTGGAAAACACCTGGCTCAAAAGGTGAAAAAACCACGACCTACTTCCCAGTAGGATTTTCCCAAACCTTTTACTAAATCAGTGAGCCAAACAACATTTAAAAAAACTCTTTTGTAAACCTAGGATTAACTTTAATCCCTTTGTAGGAAACTAACCTCTAGCTATTTGCGACAAACGCCAAGTTAGCTATAACTTGAAATACATAATACCTATTACAAACGCTTCTATATAAAGATGAAAAGGTACAAGTTGAAATCACCTACTACAAGTAAACTAGACTAAAAGACAATAGTTGGAACTGGTTCTCTAGCTGGTTCAAGTAGCTTCAGAGTCGCACACTTAAATCTCAAACAAACTGCTTGCAAAATTGCCTCGCTAATTTTGCTCTCAATTCTTGCTTAACTTCTACTTTTGTGCGTACCTGTACAATAAGAACAATCTGCAATATATAGGATTAAT
Organism: Nicotiana undulata; assembly: GCA_005239495.1. Lineage (NCBI taxonomy): Eukaryota > Viridiplantae > Streptophyta > Magnoliopsida > Solanales > Solanaceae > Nicotiana > Nicotiana undulata. The sequence goes on along the minus strand of MDKH01192520.1, from coordinate 38,556 downwards.
AGACAAGAGATTTACTAGAGTTCTAATGCTACTCTTCCTTGGTGGAAGAATTCTAGTTAATTTCAACTCCTTAAATCCTTCCTTATCTTGATTCTGTTCTTACTGAATAAGGAGTCCTCCTCCTTATCATTTTGCAATCTTTTCGATCAGGAGATATCTCTTAATTCCCATATTTCGTTTATCTTCTGCATGTGCACCTCACGTGCCTTTAACTCTGCTTGTGCATATGTCTGCCAGTGATGGACGTGATTCATCTTTGAATTCCTTTGTTAATCTTCAAAACCATTCAATTTCTTGGGCCAACAAATTTCCCCTTTTTGATGATGATAAACTCTGTGCTTAGGCCTGTAACCAACTTAATCCAACATTGACACATTTTAGAGTATTAAGCATTGATCATAAAAGAATCAGGTTCATTAGGTTATAAATATCACATGTTCAGAGTAAGCACATAACCATTCTTCCTCCTTTTGGCATCATCAAAAAGTTGCAAAAATTATGAGGTTCCCAGATATTTTAGAATTACTCATCATGGATTAATCATCAACAGTGATCTAATAATTCAAACATTCAAAGGAAAAGAAACAAGAGTAAGAGAAAAAATAGCAGAATTTATTGATAAAAAGAATTGTTCATCCACAATCCACAAAAAAGAAACAAAAGAAGTTAAAACCATGAGCAAAAAAAAAAAAAAAGAAAAGTCCCTAATCTGGGTCACTGAAGTACTAAGGCAGGCTAGGCTACTAAGGCTGGGAAGGACTGCAGGCTGGGTTTTTGGCTTGGAGAAGAGATAGCATATCCCTAAGAATTCCCTCATTTTTTCCTTTTCTTTAGCAAGCTCAGTTCTGAGAGCATCCCTCTCAGATTCAACCTCTTCCAGACGGTTCTTCAGCCGAAGTATTTCTGCATCCTTCGCCCCTTTCTCCTGCACAAGTGCCCTGACTTTGCTGTTCACAGGTGTCTTCCTAGATGAACCAGGTTCATTAGCAATGACATTTACCTCATAGTCACAAGCCAGAAGGGTATTTATCCCAAAATGATCATTGTTTGTGGCCATCTCGGCTTTCTTTAGAGGCACCTTGTAGTAAGCAAGTACAGAAGTGAGAATGAATCCATATGTAATGGCATGGGCTTTGGAGCCATTAACAACTCTGTAGCTGAATGATGAACCATGGCCAATTTATCTGCCTCCCACTGTCCCAGCACTCCATTAGAACTAAGTCCATGTAGTTTGCAATGTGCCTTCTTTCCCGCCTTGGCAGTACACACTTGTTGATAAACTCAAATACAACCTTGTGTGGGGGCTTCATCTCACTCTTGTAGACTGCCTTAGGTTCAACCTCGTCTTCATTGTCGCAGAATTTTCTTGTGATTTGTAGAGCAGTTGGAAGAGCATCTAAACTTGGCCATTTTTTCCTAGTATAGTCATCATAGCCATCAAATGGAATGCCAAGGATCTCTCATAATTCTTTGGCATCAAAAGAAATTTGTACCACCTTCACTTGGCTAGTGACTTTTCCATCCTTGACTACAACGTTGGCCATGAATTCGACTATCTCATTTCTGGCCAATCACCCATCCAACTGAAGGACCATGTCCTTCCAGCCCTGCACCTCCAGCTTATCTAACAATGAGACCATTCCTGCTTCTTCCAAATCTTTCAACAACCTCCCCTTCAGAATGGAAATTTTGTCAATTTATCCTTTTCTCCATCAGACTCAGCTGCCTCTTCATCACTCCAGTCCTCCTCTTCAGCAATTTGAACTTTCTTGGGTTTTACTGTAGACCTGGTACTCTTGGCTACGGTTGAGCGTGTGGCAGACACAGATGAAGACTTCTTTGAGGAAGTCTTGGCTTTCTTTGGTTTTGGGGTCTGAATCTCAACCTCTTCCACTTGTACACCTTGATGGACCAGGTCCATCTCATCAATCTCAACAGCCTCAACAATTTTCTCCTTTCCATTTTCATCCCTCTTTCTTTTACTATCTTCCAAGGCTTTCTGTAACTCCTCCTCATTCTGCCTTAGGGTGCTTCTTGTGGTTCTTCCTCTTGGAAGAGGAATTTCAGAACCAGCATAGGGAGTGGCTTTACTTTTCTTACTTACTCTTGTTGTTCCAGAATTGTGAGCCTTGGGAGTTCTTTTCTTCTTTGTCTTATAACTATCACCCAACTTCTTCAGAAGATCTGCTAAGGTTTCCTCAGTAGATAAACCATGTTCATCTGTAGACTTCCCTAGATTTACCAACCCCTCAGCCGCTTCTCCTGATTCACTTCCCCCTGACTTCTTGGCTCCCTCTACTACCACTACTGGTTCAGTACCATAGATAGCCAAACGAGTAGTTTCTTCCCCTGTTCCTCTCTCTTCACTCCGACCTCCCTCTCTCTCTTTTTCTATCTCAATTTTATTTTTACCACCTCTTTTTCTCATTTCCAGCACCTCCACATCTATCACAGACCCAACCAAAACAAACTTGTGTTCTAAGTTCTCGCTATTACAGACACAGCCTTAGAGGTGATCTTTGGTGCACAGGATACGTGTTCAGAATCAAAGGATCCTGGTGCTTCCTTAGTAGCTGATTTAAACGAGTCACTTGAATTATCTGATTCTTGTGCCTGGCTTGCTTGAAGTTTGACATTCAATTTTCTTGCTAGAGAATCTGAATCCACAGTTTTTCTTGCTAGCATCTTAACCCTCCTTTTTCTGGGTTCGGGGTTTGGACTAGTTTGAGGAATGGTGGGACTGGGTTGAGATAAGGTAGGACTTGGTGGTGGAGGGGTTGAAGAAGTCAAAGATAGAGTACTGGGTGGTGGAGTACAAGGGTTGTTCGAAGGGTTAGACATTTTTGATTGAATATGGAAGAAGAAAATTCGGATCAAGGTTTAGAGCAGAGAGAGATGAAAGGGTTTCTACGACAGCTTTTTTTTGGGTCAAATAGAAGTCTAATCACTTCTGCAATTAGTCAGTTAGAAGTGACAGTTACAACTTTCCCTAGGTTCTAGGCGTTTTAATTTGATGGGATTCTAAGGGTAGACGGAACTGGTTCAAAAATAGGATAGAGGATAGATTTTGAAAAGATCTTGTTTGGGTAGAGTTCCGCCCATGATTAACTATTAATATTTCAAATTGTGTATAGTGGAGAGCACATACCTCGCCTCTCAGATGAACCAGTACTGATGAACCAGGTTCATCATTTAATAATCCTCTTGATCAAGACTCATTTTTCATCAACAGAGAAAATAGCATTAGTAACCAATGAGTAACAGTTAATCTGATTATTTACATAAATTTCATATTTTCTAGCTAATTCTTTTTTTCATATTTCCCTTTTTTTTCATGTACATTCTGAACTGGTTCAATTAGGTGATCTTAATCATCCCTAACTCTAACCTGTTCCTTTCAAAATGCTCTGTACTTAGTTCTTTTGAAAAGATATCAGCAATCTGTTTATCAGAAGCACAAAATTCAATAGAGATCAATCCCTTCTCATAGTTATCCCTTAAAAATGATGTCTAACATCTATGTGTTTTGTCCTTTTATGATGAACGAGGTTCTTTTTCATACTTATAGCACTAGTGTTATCACAAAAGATAGGGATACATCCAACATCGATTCCAAAATCTATCAATTGTTGTTTAATCCACAGTAGTTGAGCACAACATGAGGTTGCAGCCACATACTCAGCCTCAGCAGTAGATAGAGCCACAAAATTCTGCTTTTTAGTGGCCCAAGACATGAGACATGAGCCTAGAAAATGTGCCATACCTGAGGTGCTCTTTCTATCCACTAGAAAACCTGCATAGTCAGCATCATCATATCCTACAAGATTGAAGTTACTACCTTTTGGATACCAAAGACATAGATAAGTGGTGACTTTTAGGTATCTCAAGATTCTCTTCACAATATTTAAGTGGGATTCCTTTAGATTAGCCTGAAATCTTGCACAAAGTCCTACACTGAAAATAATGTCAGGTCTACTGGCAGTAAGATTCAACAATGCACCAATCATTCCCCTATACAACTTTTGATCAACAGATGAACCAGTTCATCTACATCCAATTTTGTGGCTGTTGCTATAGGAGTATCAATTTCTTTAAGAACCTTCCATTTTAAACCTTTTAAGAAACTCTTTAACATACTTTTGTTGATGGATCATAGTTCCATTTGAATTTTGTTTTAATTTGTAAGCCTAAAAAGAAATTTAGCCCACCCACCATACTCATTTCAAATTCACTCTCCATTAATTTAGCAAATTCTTTACTTAGCTTATCAGTAGTTTCTCCAAAGATTATGTCATCTACATATATCTAAACTACCAAGATATCTTTACCTTTTTTCTTCAAGAATAAAGTGCTATCAATTTTACCTCTCTTGTAGTCATGCTCAAGCAGGAATTTTGATAATCTTTCATACCATGCTCTAGGAGCTTGCTTGAGTCCATACAATGCTTTGTCAAGTTTGTACACATGATCTGGATTCTCCTTTTTCTCAAACCCTGGAGGTTGCTTGACAAACACTTCTTCCTTTAGATAGCCATTAAGGAATGCACTTTTGACATCCATCTGATGAAGAGTGAATTCCAGGAAGCAATAAAGGCTATAAGGAGTCTTATTGCTTCCAATCTCGCCACTATACAAAAGTCTCATCATAGTCTATGCCTTCCTCCTGACTATATCCTTGAACACCAATCTTGCCTTGTTCCTTGTCACTATTCCATCTTCATCAAGTTTGTTTCTGAAGACACACTTTGTGCCAATTATTTATCTATCCAGAGGTCTTGGTACCAGATGCCAGACTTGACTCCTTTCGAATTGGTTGAGCTCATCTTGCATTGCATTTACCCAGTCTGCATCCTGCAAAGCCTCAATAACATTTTTAGGTTCAATCAAAGATAGAAAGGCATCAAAAGCAAAAAGATTTTTCAAAGAATATATGGTTTTGATTCCAGAGGTTGGATCAGTTATAATGTTCTCAATAGGGTGAGAACTTTGATATCTATAAGGTTTCACAACCAACTAGTTACTCCTTGAATTTCCTTCAATGCCTTGTTGCTGTAGAACAGGCTTAGGCACATGTTCCAATGAATTTTGGAAATTATTTTGTTCTATTCCCCCTGTCATGTTGCCTGGGATGGATGAACGTGTTCCATCACCTGTTCCTTCCTCCAGTGTTTCTTCAATTTGGATTGAGTTTCTGACCAGCCCAATTTCTTCATCCTCTTGTTCCTGCCTCTCAGAAAGAATGTCAGTTTCATCAAAAACTACATGCACACTTTCTTCAACACACACAGTTCTTTTGTTATAAAATTTATAAGCCTTACTATGTGAAGAATATCCCAAGAATACTCCCTCATCACTTCTTGGGTCGAACTTACCTAGGGAGTTTTTTCCATTGTTATGCACAAAGCATTTACAACCAAAAGCCCTAAGGTGGGATATATTAGGCTTACTCCTTTTAAGTAACTCATAGGGAGTCTTCTCTACAAGAGGTCTGGTCATGCACCTATTTATGATATAGCATGCAGTATTAATGGCTTCTGCCTAGAAGCTATGGGATAGTTTATTAGAAAGAAGCATAGTCCTAGCCATATATTCAAGTGTTATATTCTTTCTTTCAACTACTCCATTTTGTTGCGGAGTTATAGGGGAAGAAAAGTTATGATCTATGCCATGCTCATCACAAAATTCAGAAAATTTAGCATTTTCAAATTCAGTGCCATGATCAAACCTAATTGATACAAGTTGATTTCCTAATTGCTTATGAATTTTTCTAACAAAAGAAGTGAACATGTCAAATGCCTCATCTTTAGTTGTTAGAAATAATGTCCAAGTGAATCTAGAATAATCATCAACAAGCACCATCACATATCTCTTGCCACCTCTGCTTAATGTTCTCATTGGACCACAAAGATCCATATGAATCAGTTCCATCGTTCTGGTTGTACTTACCACCTTTTTGCTTTTAAAAGAAGATCTTACCTGCTTCCCCCTTGCACAAGACTCACAAACTTTTTCTTCCTTGAATTTAATGTTAGGTAGTCCTATCACTAAGTCCTTGGAGACTAGTTTGTTGAGTTGACTTAAACTGGCATGTCCAAGTCTCTTATGCCAAAGGAGGGGATCACTGTCCAGCACATTTAAGCATGTTAATTCATTTACTGAAAGTGTGGATAGATCTATGATGTATATATTATTTACTTTTTTTCCCTGCAAAACAATCTTGTCAGTGATAAGATTTATTACAAAATATTTTGTAGAGGTGAATGCCACCAAGTTACCTCTGTCACAAAGTTGTGACACACTGATTAGGGTATATTTCAAGCCATCTATAAAGTAGACATTCTCAATAGAACGAGTGTCATCCTTACCTACCTTACCAACCCCAATGGTTTCACCTTTGTTTCCATTTCTAAAGGAGACATTTCCTCCTCTGAGGTCCTCAAGTGAAAGGAACTGGTCCTTGTTGCCAGTCATATATTTTGAGCGGCCACTATCCATGTACCATATTTGGCTACTTCCTTTCACTTGAACCTACAAAAGAAAATCAGGGGTTAGTCTTAGGAACCCAAACTAGTTTGGGTCCCTTTCTATAAGAAAAAAGATGAATTAAATTCTTTCTGGCCCAATTTGGTAACCGATTTTTCGCTTGAACAAAACTTTTGTTCTTTTGACTAGCCTTTTCTTTTGCGTTGCATTCATTTTTGTAGTGACCAATCTTACCACAGTGGGTACAAATTTTGTTTTCAGGAAGAGTGAGGTACTTGCTTTTTGGATCCCATTTAGGCAGTTGACTCCTAAAGCCAAGTCCTCTTCTGTTGCTACTATGATTTTCCTGTAGCCATGTCAAAGCATCAGAGGATCTATTCCATTTACATGTTCGATATAGTTCATGATTAACCTTACCAAGTTCCTCCTTCAACACTCTTATCTATTCATCCTTCCTATACAACTCATCCTTTAATTTACCTACATTTTCTTCTAAGGTGAGTTGAGAGCTGTCTTCTTACTAGTTCCTAGTTTCAGTTTTAGATTTTCAGATTTTAACTCTAGGACATTTGTTTCAAGTGGATGAACCTGGTTTTTCAAGGCAGTATTTTAACTCACAGTGTCACTAACTCTAAGTTCCAAGTTTTTGCACTTTGATTTTAAAATTACACACTCCTTAGACAACTGATCCTATTCCTTATTGATTACTTCAGATTCATCAATAAAGTCTAGCAATAATTCAGAGAGTTTTTCTTTGGTCAAGAACTTAATCTTGTCTTTGAGATGAAATATACTTACCTCAGATTCCTCAATTGCCATAAGTGCTTGTTCATCTCCATCTTCATTGTCTGACTCCTAATCTAAACTTTCTCCCCAAGCAACAACCATTGCCTTTGTTGATACTTTGTTCTTCTTGGGATGAACCTGTTCCTTCTTCAGACTCCTTCGTTCAGATCTTTCCTTCTTCCATTCAACTTCCCACAGAGGGCAGTTCTTGATGTGATGATCAGCCCTCCCATATTTGTAGCAGCCCTCACTAGTCGTTTTTTCAGGTACCCTTGCGTTGTTGTAATTTACACCTCTTGAGGAGCCTTTTTCTCTCATAAGATATTTCTTGAAATACTTGGTGATCATGGCCATTTCATCTTCCTCCAGATCTTCTCCTTCAGTTATTCTGAGTGCCATACACCTCTCCTTCTTGGGAGAATCCATCTTCATTGTCTGCCTTCTGAGTTCATAGGCGGTGAGATTTCCAATCAATTCATCCAGTTTGAGAGTTGCAATGTCCTTGGATTCCTTAATTTCAGTGATCTTACTCTCCCAAGAGACTGGCAGAACCCTTGTCAAGATCTTCTCAACATTGTCTTCCTCAAGAAGAGTCCTTTCAAGAGACATTAGTTCATTTGTCAATGTAGTGAACCTAGTATACATATCTTGAATGGTCTCTCCTTCCTTCATAGAGAAATTCTCATATTGAGAATATAGTAAAGTACCTCTGTATATTTTCACTTGAGCAGTTCCTTTGTGAGCCACTTGCAAAGTATCCCTAATTTCTTTGGTAGTGGTACATCTTTCAATTCTGTTGTACTCGTTTGGACCAAATCCACACACAAGGCAGTTCTTAGCCTTAGCATTATTTTCCCACTTTCTCAAGTCCTCAGCAGTGCAGTCAGCTCTTGTCTTTGGCACATCTACTCGTTCAACATTCTTCTTCATGGTGGCCAAAGGACCATCAGTAACGATTTCCCATAGCTCATAGTTTTCACCAATTATATGATCTCTCATCATGTTCTTCAACCAGGAGTAGTACTAGCCATTGAAAAGTGGAGGCCTAACAATTGATTGTCCTTCCTAATTCCCATATGGTAAACTCATCTTAATATTTTCCTAAGGTGTTAGCCTCTTCAAGGATAACCCGCTTTGATACCAATTGATTTTCTAAACGTCAATACCACACAAGAGGAAGAATGATTTGTGTGGTGTCCGATTTTTGCGTGCACTAGTTATAGAAGGACCAGGTTCTTCTATTTGTTCCAACCTCTACTATTTGCGGAATAATAACTATAGAAAATAAAGAACACAAAGATTTTTACGTGGAAAACACCTTACTCAAAAGGTGAAAAAATCACGTCCTACTTCCCAGTACGATTTTCCCAAACTATTTACTAAATCAGTGAATCAAACAAACTTTACAAAAACTGTTTTGTAAACCTAGGATTACCTCTAATCCCTTTGGATCAAACTAGCCTCTAGCTATTTGCGACAAACTCCAAGTTAGCTATAACTTGAAACACACAGTACCTATTATAAACGCTTCTAGATAAAGCTGAAAAGGTACAAGTTGAAATCACCTACTACAAGTAAACTAGACTAAAAGATAACAGTTGGAACTGGTTCTTCTAACTGGTTCAAGTAGCTTCAGAGTTGCACACATAAATCTCACACGAACTGCTTGCAAAATTGCCTCGCTAATTTTTCTCTCAATTCTTGCTTAACTTCTACTTTTGTGCGTACCTGTACAATAAGAACAATCTACAATATATAGGATTAGTAGACAAGAGATTTACTACAGTTCTAATGCTACTCTTCCTTGGTGGAAGAGTTCTAGTTAATCTCAACTCCTTAAATTCTTCCTTATCTCGATTCTGTTCTTACTGAATAAGGAGTCCTCCTCCTTATCATTTTGCAATCTTTTCGATCAGGAGATATCTCTTAATTCCCATCTTTCGTTTATCTCCTGCATGAACACCTCACGCGCCTTTAGCTCTGCTTGTGCATATGTCTGCCAGCGATGGACCTGGTTCATCTTTGAGTTCCTTTGTCAATCTTCAAAACCATTCAATTTCCTAGGCCAACATACTATTTTCTAGAAGTGTCTTTGTAGGACGGATTTCAACCATTATTTGGTTTGGTTTCTAGACTAGAGTTAGTCAAGGTTTGTTGCTTTGTAATAGAGTTACTGAGGGCTTACAATAGGATTATTGCAAGGCACGATGGATTAAGAGTTTAAATCCTAGATTGTAATAGGTTTCAATATGAAGTCTGTTCGATTTAGTGGAGTTGAAATCCTACTAGGGTAGGTCGTGGTTTTTAATACTTTGAGCAAGGAGTTTTCCGCGTAAAATATCGTGTGTCTATTACTTTATGCTTATTTACTGTGGGAAGAGATAGAGAACCTGGTTCTCTATACTGTTTGGTGGAATCCTAGTTTCTATAAATTGGTATCAGAGTAGGTTCTTTCCAGAAGGTTAATACCTAGAAAGGATCTTCATCATGTATGCTCCACCACACCTCGAGGAAGGACAATCAACCACAAGACCTCCAAGATACAATGGAAAGTATTTTGGATGGTGGCAAACTAGAATGCATGATTTCATTATGGCTGAAGACTTCGAGCTTTCGAACATGATTTGTGATGGCCTCTTTGTCCCTATGAGGGCTGTTGGAGAGGGAACAATGACTGTTCCAAAGACAAGAAAAGAATACAATAATGTTGACCGGAAAGCTGTTGAGAAGAACTTCAAGGCGAAGAAGATTTTTTTGTGAAGTATTGGACTAGAGGAGTACAATCGTGTCTCAGTATGTGAATCTGCTAAGAAATTCTGAGAAGCTCTTCAAACGACTCACGAGGGAACTACTCAGGTAAAGCGGTCCAAAATAGACATGCTTATTACTGAGTATGAGCTTTTTAAGAAGAAGCAGGATAAGTCCATTCAAGAAATGCATACCTCTTTTACCTCTATAATCAATGACCTTCATTCACTTGGTGAAATCATTCCAACCAACAAGTTGGTCCGGAGGATTCTCAGTGTTCTACCAGGTTCCTGGGAGAGCAAGGTCAATGACCTGTAGAAGCTAACTATTGATGAGCTTATTGGAAATCTCAAAACCTATAAGATGAAGATAAAGAAAGATCTTGAAAGAAAAGATCCCAAGAAGGAGAAGAACATGGTTCTTAAGGTTGCCATCAATGACTCAAGTAGTGATGAATCTGATATGGTGTTTTCAAAAGATGATTCGAAGAAATGGTGGGATTCCAAAGAAAGAAAGTTCCAGCAGGTATATCAAAGGAAATTATTATTGTCAAAATGTGGAAAGTTTGGACACTTCATTGACTGTCCTCTTCATAAGAAAGATCATTACAAAACAACCACTGATAAGGCGACTAAGAGGAACCGGGTTCCTGACAGGAAGTTCAAAAGAAGAGATGTTGCTGACAACTTGGTGAAGCAAGCTCTAGCTGCCTGGGGAGATTCCTCCAATGTATCTGAAGGTGAGCGTGACCAAAGAGATACATCTATGATAGTTGTTGACAATGAATCTTCAGAATATAAGTCAATCTTCGCACTCATGGCTAAATCTAAAGATGATGAGGACAAGAAGCAAGATGAGTTTTGTTTTCTTGATGTTCAAAGAAATTTGAAACTTACTCTAAGAAAAAATTGATGTCCTTAGAAAATGTGTTGAGTGATTCCTATCATAGCCTCATAAATGAGAAAAATGCTCTAATTGAAGAATTTAATCATAAAGGACAAGATGTAGTGACGTAAAGTTCTTGTGAAGTGAAGAATTTAATGACATAGAACAAGATGAAATGAAGTGAATAATAGAAAATATGTACTTGTGAATGGCTTGAAATATAGCCTGTTGAGTGTGTATCAAATCTGTGACAAGGGAAATGAAGTAAAGTTCTTGTCCAAATCTAGCATTGTCACCAATCTCAAAACTGGTGAATTGGTGTTGATAGCCAAAAGGTTCAAGAACATCTATGTTGCAGACTTTGATTCACTGAATGGTGTTGATTTAACATGCCTAATTGCCATTGATGATGGCGCTGATTATGGCACAGAAGACAAGGTCATGCAAGATTTTCTTGGCTAACAAAACAAGTTATAAAGGACCTGGTTCGTAGGTTGAAGTAGTCAACATTGCCTGCTACTTGATTAATAGGTATATGACCAGGTCCTTACTCAAGAAGATGCCCTATGAACTTCTCAATGGGAGAAACCCCAAGATGACTTACTTGAGAGCATTTGGATGCAAACGTTTCATTCTCAATAATGGTAAGAAGGCTTTGGGAAAATTTGATGCAAAACATGATGAATGAATTATTTTAGTTACTCCTTTCAAAGCAAGACATACAAGGTCTACAACAAAAGAACCTAGTTTGTAGAAGAAAGTGTGCACGTGATTTTTATGAATCCAATGAATCAAGTGGCAAAGGGTCACATAATAAAGAAAATGGAGATGGAGAATTAAAAAATTTCTTGGTGAAGCTATAGATATTGCAAATGGAAAGTTGAGGCAAGTCTAGCAGCCCTCATTAGTCGTTTTTTCAGGTACCCTTGCCTTGTTGTAATTTTCACCTCTTGAGGAGCCTTTTCCTCTCATAAGATATTTCTTGAAATCCTTGGTGATAATGACCATTTCATATTCCTCCAGATATTCTCCTTAAGTGATTTTCAGTGCCATAATCCTTTCCTTCTTGGGAGAATCCATCTTTATTGTCTTCCTTCTGAGTTCATAGGCAGTGAGATTTCCAATTAGTTCATCCAGTTTGAGAGTTGCAATGTTCTTGGATTCCTGAATTGCAGTGATCTTGCTCTCCCAAGAGACTGGCAGAACCTTTGTCAAGATCTTCTCAACCTTATCTTCCTCAAGAAGAGTCCTTCCCAGAGACTTTAGTTCATTAGTCAGTGTAGTGAACCTAGTATACATCTCTTGAATGGTCTCTCCTTCCTTCATAGAGAAATTCTCATATTGAGAATATAGTAAAGTACCTCTGGATCTTTTCACTTGAGCAGTTCCTTTGTGATCCACTTGCAAAGTATCCCAAATTTCTTTGGAAGTGGTACATCTTTCAATTCTGCTGTACTCGTTCGGACCAAATCCACACACAAGCCAGTTCTTAGCCTTAGCATTCTTTTCCCACTTTCTAAAGTCCTCAGCAGTGCAGTCAGCTCTTGTCTTTAGCACGTCTACTCATTCAACATTCTTCTTCATGGTGGCCAAAGGACCATCAGTAACGATGTCCCATAGCTCATAGTCTTCAACAATTATAAGATCTCTCATCATTTTCTTCCACCAGGAGTAGTACTAGCCATTGAAGAGTGGAGGCCTAACAGTTGATTGTCCTTCCCAATTCCCAGGTGGTGCACTCATCTTGATCTTTTTCTAAGGTCTTAGCCTCTTCAAGGATAACCCGCTTTAATACCAATTGATTTTATAAACGTCAATACCACACAAGAGGGAGGGTGATTTGTGTGGTGTGTGATTTTCGCGTGCATTAGTAATAGAAGGACCATGTTCTTCTATGTGTTCCAACCTCTACTGTTTGCGGAATAATAGCTACATAAAATAAAGAACACAGAGATTTTTACGTGGAAAACACCTGACTAAAAAGGTGAAAAAACCACGACCTAATTCCTAGTACGATTTTCCCAAACTATTTACTAAATCAGTGAGCCAAACAACATTTACAAAAACTCTTTTGTAAACCTAGGATTACCTCTAATCCCTTTGGAGCAAACTAGCCTCTAGCTATTTGCGACAAACTCCAAGTTAGCTATAACTTGAAACACACAGTACCTATTACAAACGCTTCTAGATAAAGCTGAAAAGGTACAAGTTGAAATCACCTACTACAAGTAAACTAGACTAAAAGGCAACAGTTGGAACTGGTTCTTCTAGCTGGTTCAAGTAGCTTCCGAGTCGCACACTTAAATCTCACACGAACTGCTTGCAAAATTGCCTCGCTAATTTTGCTCTCAATTCTTGCTTAACTTCTGCTTTTGTGCGTACCTGTACAATAAGAACAATCTAAAATATATAGGATTAGTAGACAAGAGATTTACTAGAGTTCTAATGCTACTCTTCCTTGGTGGAAGAGTTCTACTTAATCTCAACTCCTTAAATCCTTCCTTATCTTGATTCTATTCTTACTGAATAAGGAGTCCTCCTCCTTATCATTTTGCAATCTTTTCGATCAGGAGATATCTCTTAATTCCCATATTTCGTTTATCTTTTGCATGTGCACTCACGTGCATTTAACTCTGCTTGTGCATATATCTGCCAGTGATGGACCTTGTTCATCTTTGAGTTCCTTTATCAATCTTCAAAACCATTCAATTTCCTGGGCCAACATACTACTTTCAAGAAGTGTCTTTGTAGGACGGATTTCAACCATTATTTGGTTTGGTTTGTTGACTAGAGTTAGTCAAGTTTTGTTGCTTTGTAATAGAGTTAGCAATAGGATTATTGCAAGGCACGATGGATTAAGAGTTTAAATCCTAGATTGTAATAGGTTTCAATATGAAGTCTGTTCGATTTAGTGGAGTTGAAATCCTACTAGGGTAGGTCGTGGTTTTTAATACTTTGAGCAAGGAGTTTTCCGCGTAAAATATCGTGTGTCTATTACTTTATGCTTATTTACTGTGGGAAGAGATAGAGAACCTGGTTCTCTATACTGTTTGGTGGAATCCTAGTTTCTATAAATTGGTATCAGAGTAGGTTCTTTCCAGAAGGTTAATACCTAGAAAGGATCTTCATCATGTATGCTCCACCACACCTCGAGGAAGGACAATCAACCACAAGACCTCCAAGATACAATGGAAAGTATTTTGGATGGTGGCAAACTAGAATGCATGATTTCATTATGGCTGAAGACTTCGAGCTTTCGAACATGATTTGTGATGGCCCCTTTGTCCCTATGAGGGCTGTTGGAGAGGGAACAATGATTGTTCCAAAGACAAGAAAAGAATACAATAATGTTGACCGGAAAGCTGTTGAGAAGATTTTCAAGGCGAAGAAGATGCTTTTGTGTGGTATTGGACTAGAGGAGTACAATTGTGTCTCAGTATGTGAATCTGCCAAGGAACTCTGAGAAGCTCTTCAAACGACTCACAAGGGAACTACTCAGGTAAAGCGGTCCAAAATAGACATGCTTATTACTGAGTATGAGCTTTTTAAGATGAAGCAGGATAAGTCCATTCAAGAGATGCATACCTCTTTTACCTCCATAATCAATGAAATTCATTCACTTGGTGAAATCATTCCAACCAACAAGTTGGTCTGGAAGATTCTCAGTGTTCTACCAGGTTTCTGGGAGAGCAAGGTCAATAACTTGTAGAAGCTAACTGTTGACGAGCTTATTGGAAATCTCAAAACCTGCAAGATGAAGAGAAAGAAAGATCTTGAAAGAAAAGAGCCCAAGAAGGAGAAGAACCTGGTTCTTAAGGCTGCCATCAACGACTCAAGTAGTGATGAATCTGACATGGTGTATCTCACTCGAAGATTTCAAAAGATGATTTGAAGAAATGGTGGGATTCCAAAGAAAGAAAGTTCCAGCAGGGATATCAAAGGAAATTATTATTGTCATAAGTGTGGAAAGTTTGGACACTTCATTGACTGTCATCTTCATAAGAAAGATCATTACAAAACAGCCACTGATAAGGCGACTAAGAGGAACCAAGTCCCTGACAGGAAGTTCAAAAGAAGAGATGCTGATGACAACTTGGTGAAGCAAGCTCTAGCTTCCTGGGGAGATTCCTCCAATGAATCTGAAGGTGAGCATGGCCAAGGAGATACATCTATGATGGTTGGTTATAATGAATCTTCAGAATGTAAGTCAATCTTCGCACTCATGGGTAAATATGATGATGATGAGGACAAGAAGGAAGATGAGGTAAGTTTTCTTGATGTTCAAATAAATTTGAAATTTTACTCTAAGAAAAAATTGATTTCCTTAGAAAATGTGTTGAGTGATGCCTATCATAGCCTCGTAAATGAGAAAAATGCTCTAATTGAAGAATTTAATCATAAAGGATAATATGTAATGAAGTAAAGTTCTTGTGAAGTGAAGAATTTAATGACATAGAACAAGATGAAATGAAGTGAATAATTGAAAATGTGTACTATGTGAATGGCTTGAAATATAGCCTGTTGAGTGTGTCTCAAATTTGTGACAAGGGAAATGAAGTAAAGTTCTTGTCCAAACTAGCATTGTCACCAATCTCAAAACTGGTGAATTGGTGTTGATAGCCAAAAGGTTCAAGAACATCTATGTTGCAGACTTTGATTCACTGAATGATGGTGATTTAACATGCCTAATTTCCATTGATGATGACGCTGATTATTGCACAAAAGACTGGGTCATGCAAGATTTTCTTGGCTAAAAAAGCTAGTTATAAAGGACCTGGTTCATAGGTTGAAGCAGTCAACATTGCCTGCTACTTGGTTAATAGGTATATGATTAGGTCCTTACTCAAGAAGACGCCCTATGAACTTCTCAATGGGAGAAAACCCAATATGACTTACTTGAGAGTCTTTGGATGCAAACGTTTCATTTCCAATAATGGTAAGAAGGCTTTGGGAAAATTTGATGCAAAAAATGATGAAGGAATTATATTAGTTACTCCTTTCAAAGCAAGACATACAAGGTCTACAACAAAAGAACCTAGTGTGTAGAAGAAAGTGTGCACGTGATTTTGATGAATCCAATGATCAAGTGGCAAAGGGTCACATAATAAAGAAAATTGAGATGGAGAATTAAAAAATTTCTTGGTGAAGCTATAGATATTGAAATTGGAAAGTTGAGGCAAGTCAAGCAGGGCGATGCAGAAGATGTAGCAGAATCTCCAAAAAACACATAGGAATCTTGTCCCTCTATTACCTCAAATAAAGCTGAACGTAAGGCTGCCGATGTTGTATCGGGTACTCCTGATGCTGGACAAAGAAGTGAAAGACATACTTCTGTTGATGTTGATGATGGATCAGATATGGAGGAACCTGGTCCCTTGAATCTTAAAGTTCAAGTATCAAACTTGAAGCACAAGATCTCACATCACCTTGAAAATGTAATCACTCCCTTAGACTATGGTATTCAAACTAGATCTAACCAATGGAATATCTTTGCCTTCTCATCCTTCTTGTCTCAAAGAATAAGAAGATCAAGAAAGCATTAAAAGATGCTAACTGGATAGTTGTTATGCAAGAAGAACTCCATTAGTTCGAGAGAAACAAAGTGTGGCACCTGGTCCGTAGGACTTCAGACAAAACAATAATTGGAATCAGGTGGGTATTCCGAAACAAGCTTGATGAATTTGGAAACACAACAAGAAATAAAGCAATCTTCAAAAGGTAACATGATCGGTCAATAGAAGTACATCAAGGACCCCTATGAAAAAATTTGAGATAGATAATTCTAAGACCATTAATATACCTATTGCCACTGCTACTCGACTAGACATGGAAGAACCTTGTTCTCCTGTCAATGAAACTATGTATAAGGGTACCATTGGGTCTATCTGCACTTGACTTCTAGCAGACTTGATATTGTCTTTAGTGTTGGGTTGTGTGCTAGATTCTAATAAAGCCAAAAAGAATCTCACATGAAGGCTGCCAAAAGAATTTTGAGGTATCTCAAGGGAACACATGATCTGGTCATCTTCTATCCTTCAGGAGATATTTTGACTTGGTTGCATATGCTAATACTGATTATGCTAAATATCTTGTAGATAGAAAGAGTACATCTGGAATGGCATACTTTCAAGGGTGATTGTCACGACCCAATTTACCCTCTGTAAGGTATCGTGACGGCATCTAGTCTCAACGACTAGGTAAGCCTAATTCGCGGATAAAACTTAACAAAATATATGATAGATAAAGAAATTAAGCATAAAATATGAGTAATCAAAACGATGCCATGGCATGTAAAAACTGTAAATCCCAAAGACCCAGGTTTGTCACAATATAGTCACAAGCTTCTACACTAATGTAGCTCTAAACAAAAACGAAAAAGAATATAAGGAACATCTCTATAAGATAGACTAGAAGGGGACTCGGAAGATTCTGCGGACGTAGCAGAAATACCTTGGGGTCTCCTGAAACAACAGCTGCAACTAGCCGCGCAACTGATAACTCGTACCCGGATCTGCACACGAAAATGATGTGCAGGAAAGGGCATGAGTACACCACCTTTGGTACCCAGTAAGGGCCAAGCCTAACCCAGTCAAGTAGTGATGAGGTCAGGTTAAGGATCTAATGGATCTTTATATAAATCAATTTAAAACAATACGAAAGATAAGTAATTTCTACAGTAAACATTTAAAAAAAGTATTCTAAAACATAACAGTAAAAGGGAGCCCTCAGCTCAGAACAATGTAACACAAGGCGGAATCTCCCGGGATACCGTCCCGTAGTTCCAAGTGATTATGTAGTACATGAGGATCTCCCGGAATACGTTCGTAGTCCTCAAATAACTATGCAGTGCTCGGGGATCTCTCGGAAGACATCGGTAGTCCCAATTTAAATATGCAGTACAAGGGGATCTCCCGGAATACGTCCGTAGTCCCAAAATAAATATGCACTGTAGGGGGATCTCCTGGAATACATCCGTAGTCCCAATTTAAATATGCGATGCGAAATGAATAACAGATAGGCATCAATTTAAACAGTTCATCTAATCACAGGTAGGAAAGAAGTAAGCTAACTAAGCATGGCGCACAGAGTGTCAAATAGGCAATTTAATATTAAACATGTAAGCATGCTTTCCTAATCTAAGATAAACAGTTTAACACATTTAAGCAATGTAATAGGAGAAAAATAATTTATAATTTTCGAAGGAAAGATGAGATTTTTTTGCAAGAATGGCCCATGTACGTACTCGTCACCTCACGTACACGGCGCCCTCACAACAATTTATGTCAAAACATCCTAAGGGGAAGTCCCCAACACAGAGTTAGGCAAGCCACTTACTTCGACGCTCAAATCAACTCGAAACAACATTCTTGCCACGAGTACCCGACTCCAAATGGCCCAAATCTATTCAATTCAATTGCATAATGTAAATGTAACTTTAAGTAACTAATTTAACTAATCAATTTGAAGCTAAAATGCGAAATTAGGAAATTCGCCCCAAAAAGTCCTCTGGGCCCACGTCTCGGAATCGGGTAAAAATTACAAATTCAAAACACCCATTCACTCACGAGTCTAACCATACAAAATGTACTCAATACGATACCAAAATCTCGATCAAAACCCAAAAACTCGGCCTAGGAGCTTTTCTTAAATTTTCCCAATTTTCACCAAAAATTCATAATTAAATGATGAAATTAAGAATAGATTAGTGAAAATTAATCAAAACAGAGTAAGAATCACTCAGCCCAAACACCCAAGTGAAAATCCCTCCAAGAATCGCCTAATCCCGATCTCCCAAGTTCAAATTATGAAAAATGACTCAAACCCTCGTTTTTGGGTATTTTAATTCTGCCCAGATGTGCCTTAATTGTGATCGCGGAAGCCCAATCGCGATCGCGAAGAACAAGACACGCGCCTCAAATTTTACACTACGCGAACGCGTGAACACCTACACTAACGTGATGCCTTACCCCCTCAGACCTATCGCGGTTGTCCTCCGCAATCGCGTAGAGAAACGCTCTAATCCACTGTTGACTCATCTCTTCTACGCGAATGCGACCTAGACCACGCGTTCGCGATTTAACCTTTGCCACACCTACACGTTCGCATACACCTTCACGCGAATGCGAAGAACAAAACTCCCCTGTCCCAATTTGGTGTACGTGATCGCGGCTCCCTTCACGCGATCGCGTATAAGGAAACCAGCACCAACAAAAATATGCTATCTTTCAAGTCCAAATTTTGCCTGTTGAGCATCCGAAACACACCCGAGGCCCCCGGAACCTCAACCAAACCTACCAACCAGTCATATAACCTCATTTGAACTTAGTCGAGCCTTCAAAACACATCACATAACACCAAAAACAAGAATTACACATGAATTCAAGCCTAAGAACTTAACATTTTTCAAAAATCCACAAACCATGTCGAAACATGTCAAAACTAATCCGAATGACCTCAAATGGTACACACAGGTCACACATGACACTACGAACCTACAGTCACTTCCAGAATTCCATTACGAGCCCGATATCAAAATTTCACCTATCGGCCGAAATCGCCGAAATTCTAACTTTCGCCAATTCAAGCCTAAATCTACTAGAGACCTCGAAAACACATTCCGGACGTGCTCTTAACCCCAAAATCACTCAACAAAGATAACACAGTCGGCGAAATTCCATTTCGGATCTGTCTTCACACAGTTCCGACTACGGTTCAATTTCTAAGACTTAAACTCATAATTAGAGACTATTTGTCGCAAAACTGTCCGAATTCCATAACTAATCACTCTGCAAGTCCCAAAAGAAAAGAAAAATGTGGGGAAGAAGTTATTAGGGGTTCGGGGCTTAAAATCTCAAAATGACCGACCGGGTCGCTACATTCTCCCCCTATTAAGAAAATTGTTCGTCCTCGAACGAGTATGAAGACATACCTGAAGCTGTGAAAAGATGAGGGTACTTGCTGCATATATCCTGCTCGGTCTCCCAAGTTGCCTCCTCGAGCGGCTGACCCCTCCACTAAACCTTTACTGATGCAATATTCTTTGACCTGAGCTTTCTGACCTGCCTATCCAAAATGGCTACTGGCTCCTCATCATAAGATAGATCCTTGTCCAACTGGACTGAACTTAAATCCAATAATGAGCGGGATCACCGTGATACTTTTGGAGCATAGAGACATGGAATACCAGATGAAATCCTGCTAGGGTGGGAGGCAATGCAAGCTCATAAGCAACCTCCCCAATGTGTCGCAATATCTCAAAAGGGCCAATGAACTTCGGACTTAGCTTACCTTTCTTCTCGAACCTCATGACGCCCTTCATAGGCGATATCTGAAGAAAAACCCAATCACCAGTCATAAATGCCAAATCACGAACCTTCCGATCTGCATAACTCTTCTGCTTGGATTGAGCTGTGCGAAGTCTCTCCTGAATCACCTTCACCTTTTCCAGGGAATCCTGGATCAAATCTGTACCCAACAATCGGGCCTCGCCCAGCTCAAACCATCCCACTGGGACCGGAACCGTCTACCGTACAAAGCCTCATATGGTGCCATCTAAATGTTGGACTGGTAACTGTTATTATAAGCAAACTCTGAAAGTATTGGTCCCATGACCATCCAAACTCCATTACACAGGCACAAAGTATATCCTCAAGAATATGAATCGTGCGCTCAGATTGCGCGTCCATCTGAGGGTGAAAGGCTGTGCTCAACTCCACCCTAGTACCCAACTCCTGCTTAACGGCTCTCCAGAACCGTGATGTGAACTATGTGCCTCTGTCTAAAATGATAAATACTGGAACGGTGAAGGCGGACAATCTCCCTGATATAAATCTCAGCCAACCTCTCTAAGGAGTATGTATTTAACACTGGAATGAAATGGGCTGACTTGGTCAGCCGATCCACGATCAACCAAATAACATCGAACTTTCTTAAAGTCGGAGGAAGTCCAACCACAAAGTCCTTGGTGATCCGCTCCCACTTCCACTATGGAAGCTCAATCTGCTGAAGCAACCCTCCTGGTCTCTGATGCTCATATTTAACTTGGTGACAGTTGAGACACTTGGCCACAAACCCAACTATATCCTTTTTCATCCTTCTCCACCAATAGTGCTGTCTCAGGTCCTGGTACATCTTCGCAGCACCCGGATGAATGGAGTACCGCAAGCTATGGGCCTTCTCAAGAATCAGCTACCGAAGCCCATCTACATTGGGTACACAGATCCGACCTTTCATCCTCATCACGCCATCATTACCTATAGTCACATCTTTGTAATCAACTCGTCGGACTCTGTCCTGAAGAACCAGGAGGTGGGGATCATCATACTACCGCTCTCTGATGCGTTCATAAAGAGAAGATCGAGCAACCACACAAGCTAATACTCGACAAGGCTCTGAAATGTCCAATATCACGAACTAACTAGCTAAGGCCTAAACATCCAAGGCTAAGGGACTCTCAGCTTCCGGAAGATATACCAAACTCCCAAACTCTCTGCCAGGCGACTCAAGGCGTCGGCCACCACATTGGCCTTCCCCAGGTGGTATAATATAGTGATGTCATACTCCTTGCGTAGCTCCAACCACCTCCTCTAACGCAAATTAAGGTCCTTCTGCCTGAACAAGTGCTGTATACTCCAGTGATCCATTTAAATCTCACAGGGAACACTATATAAATAATGATGCCAGATCTTTAGAGCGTGAACAATAGCTGCCAACTCGAGGTCATGAACCAAATAGTTTTTCTTATGCACCTTCAACTATCTGGACGCGTAGGCAATCACCCTACAGTCCTGCATCAATACTTCTCGAAGGCCAATCCTCGAGGCATCACAATAGACTGTATAGGACCCTGAACCTGTAGGCAATACCAACACTAGAGCTGTAGTCAACGCTATCTTGATCTTCTGAAAGCTCTCCTCACACTCCTCAGTCCACCTGAACGGAGCACCCTTCTGGGTCGGTTTGGTCATAGGTGCTGCAATAGATGAAAATCCCTCTACAAAGCGGCGATAGTACCCTGCCAAACCAAGGAAACTGCCGATCTTAATAGCTGAGGACGGTCTAGGCCAACTCTACACCACCTTCACCTTCTTCGGATCCACCTTGATCCCATCACAAGACACCACGTTTCCCAAGAATGCCGCTGAATCAAGCCAGAATTCACACTTAGAAAAGTTTTCATACAATTTCTTCTCCCTCAAAGTCAAAAGCATGGTTCTCAAGTGCTGCTCATGATCCTCCCGAGACCGAAAATATACCAGGATGTCGTCAATAAATACAATGATGAAGGAATCAAGATAAGGCCGGAACACACTATGAATCAAATGCATAAAGTCTGCTGGGGAATTGGTCAACCCAAATGACATGACAAGAAACTCATAGTGACCATATCTTGTCTTGAAGGCAGTCTTTGGGATGTCCGACTCCCGAATCTTCAACTGATGATAGTTAGAACGCAAGTCAATCTTGGAAAATACCCTGGCACCCTGTAACCGGTCAAATAAATCATCAATGCGAGGAAAAGGATACCTGTTCTTCATTGTAACCTTATTCAGCTGCCGATAATCCATACACATACGCATAGAACCATCATTTTTCTTCATAAATAATACTGGAGCACCCAAAGGTGATACATTGGGCCTGATGAAACCCTTATCAAGAAACTCCTGCAACTGCTCCTTCAACTCCTTCAACTCTAGAGGAGCCATATGGTAGGGAGCATTAGAAATGGGTTGAGTTCTCGGCAATAAATCAATGCCGAAATCAATCTCTCCATCGGGCGGCATACCTGGAAGATCAGCTGGAAATACATCAGAGAAGTCCCTCACTACTAGGAATGTCTCAACACTAACATCCCTCACATAGGCCAAATACGCATCACAACCTTTCTCAACCATCCGCTGAGCCATAAGGAAATAAATGACCCTACGGGAAGTATACTCTAAGGTACCTCTCCACTCCAATCTGGGTTTGCTTGGCATAGTCAGTGTCATTGTGTTAGCGTGACAATCAAGAATAGCATAATGGGGCGACAACAAGTCCATGCGAAAGATAACATCGAAATATACCATACTGAGTAATAACAAATCAGCTCTGGTCTCAAAACCACTGATAACAATCAAACACGATCGATATACATGGTGCACAATGAGAGAATTTCCTGCGGGAGTGGATACATAAATAGGGGAACTCAAAGAATCCCGAGATATCCTAGAATCCGAAACAAAATAAGAAGACACATATGAATATGTAGAGACTGGGTCAGATAATACTGATGCATCCCTATGACAGACATGGACGATACATGTGATAACTGAATCTGAAGTGGTGGCCTCTGAATGGGCTGGAAAGGCATAGTACCTGGCCTGTCCTCCCCCTCTAGGGTGACATCGACCTTATCAACCTCCACCTAGAGCTGTCTAAGAAGGTGGGGCAGTATCTTGGGCCGGAAGAATAGCTGGAGGACCCGGTGGAGCACGTGGAGCCTGATAAGTCTGCGAAGACGCACCCCTCCTAGCTCTGGGGCAATCTCTAACCATGTGGCGAGTTTCACCATTCTCAAAACAACCCCTCGGAAGACATGGTGGCTGAGACTGGCTGGGAACTAGCCTGCTGGACTGGCCAGTATGTATACGACTAAAATCAGAGAGTCTGATTTTGTGATCATTATGACATTTCAAAGCCCGTCTTCAGAAGGCTCGAGGCACAACTCGAGGTTCGACCCCGAGGGAGCATATCGAGGATTCCCTACGCTCGACCTCGGGGCGGTGTAAAACGTTGACCATCATGGCAAAGTTGGAAATTCCCAAAAGGCACGTGGTTAGAGCTGACCAAGTCTGCAAGAATAGCACAAGTTCGTACCGTGAAATTAAATAGCTGTACCAGCTATTTTTCTTTGTAATAAATGCATATGTATTATGTTGGGATTCCCACTCCTATATAAATAGGACCCTTGTCATTTTGTAGGATGGATGATATTCAATACAAGAACAAGAACATTCTCTGCTCTCTAACTAAAATATTGTGACGAACCAAACTGGAGGATCATGACTAGCACCTGGGCCATACTTGCCGAGCACCAACGTACATTTTATCTAACCTTATTTATTATCTTTAAGGGATGATGATATCAATATAAATGATAGATATGGATCATGAACAATCAATAATGAAAGATAATGGCATGAACATACATCACATGGGATGAAAAAACTGCTAAGAAACTACATATAAGGTACGAGCTACAACGCTACCATGAAAGACTATACAACAAAAATTAGCCAACAAGGCATACCAAACTATACATGACTCGACACATGTCTATGAGCCTCTAAAGGAGCATAAGTGATGCAACATTGCTGGAATCGGGCCCCGGCATACCCATAATATCTATAACAAAAATGCATACCAAGACCACGACAAGTCCGAAGAAGGGATCTCGCCAATAACCGCTGAACTGGAAAGCCTACTGTGGTGGGGGAGCTGCGTCTACGTGTCTATCAGGACCTGCAACACGACATGCAGTGTCCACAAATAAAAAGGACGTCAGTACGAATAAAGTACTGAGTATGTAAGGCATGAAAGCATAAGTAAGAACAGTAATGTAAACAAGGATAGAGAATATACAACCTGTAACATCTGGGTACCTCTGAGGGCTACTGACATGAAATGCGTGATACATACATACATACATACATATACATAAACTTTTAAAACATACGCCTCTATGGGCATCATCATCATCATATCATACCCGACCATAAAAGGCTCGGTAAAACGTACCCGGCCACGTGGAGCTCGGTAAATCCCAACTGATCAATGGTTGCACAATAGGTGTCGTACCCGGCCGACTATAGCGCGGATCGGTAGAGTAATATATATATATATATATATATATATATATAAAATTCATGTAGTACTTATTGGAATCGTATTCTGAACCTTTCAAAGTGACGTAAGGTCGATACTCTCCGTGCACGTTATTAGGACTAACTCTTCACCAAGAATCTTAAAAGAATCAGGAAGTACCAAAAACATTGATAGCATAAGAATAAGATAAGCAACCTCAACATCAATTGTTCCATAAGAAGGGAAACAATGTAAGTACTGCTAGCTTCTAAGAGTAGAGTATCTTTGGAAGCTCGTTCATTGCATTATGTACAATCAGAGTCGTGCAAAAAAATGAAAGGGATAACCTCAGATACCTTGTATATATATTTCTCAACCTCAATCTATGCAAATGTCACGACTCCATAGTCTACAATAAGAGAAACGACACTTCGCTATCATTTAAGCGTCATAACTATTATGTATCGACCACAACCTATTTTACGATGAAACTGACAAAACCTCCCCTATATATATGAATTCACACAAGTCAAAACAATCACCAAACAGCCCAAACAACATCAATAATAATTATATTGAGCCTCCCAAAACAGTCCACACAACCTAATCACTTCATACATAAGACGACCACCGTAGTAGTATCAAACGACCCAGAAATATTACGACGAATGACCAACCCACCACCCTAAATATATATGGTGTTTATCCACACCCTTCCTCCTCCAAAACTCCACAAAACAGTAGTAAAACACACAGACCAACTGAAACACAATACAATCCACAAAACAGTCCGCTACAAGTGAATAACTCGAACTCACGGCTTCCGATCA
Organism: Nicotiana undulata; assembly: GCA_005239495.1. Taxonomy (NCBI): domain Eukaryota; kingdom Viridiplantae; phylum Streptophyta; class Magnoliopsida; order Solanales; family Solanaceae; genus Nicotiana; species Nicotiana undulata. The sequence goes on along the minus strand of MDKH01192520.1, from coordinate 12,979 downwards.
CCGTCCCGTGAGTTCTTAAAAGTATAGAACGAATTACCATGAATTTACAGAAGAATAAATGGCTGAAAGAGATCAGTAAACTTACCTTACTTGTTTGATAACTCAGCCCTTATCTTGGTTCTTCAAACTCTAGGGTTTACCCCCAATTAGAACTTGAAAGAGAGGGAAAATCAATTAGGGTTTGTGGATAATTTTTGGGCGGAAGTTTGCAGGGGTTTAGGTCTGGTTATTTGTGATATATAATAAGGTTTATATTTCAGGAGATAACCCTTTAAATGGTCTCTTTGGCCGACCCGAAATTGCCTCTTTTTGGGCTATCATTTAACCAAGTAGGTGACACACCTACTTGTCACCTAGCAGCCTGTGCAGTCTCGCAACAATGCCTATATCTCTCTACACCGATGTCGTATTGATAAACGGTTTAATGCGTTAAAAACTAGACTCATACATATTCAATTTTGTGGGTAGATCACCCCGTAATTCCATGTATATTTGGAGAAAATCTTAATAACATTTGACCTAAAGTTTAAGTAAAATTATGAACATAAGTTGCGACAACTTTTGTCGACTTTTGTTTCATAACTCTTTTGACTTCAAGACTTATGATACAGATATTATATGGTTCAATTACCTCAAAACACGACCTCTTGATAATATTAAGCACCCCTAGGTTTACCCAAAAATACGAGTTACAATATCCTTGATTCGTTTAACTTCTAATACTTGTTAATCACCCTTATACACTCGTGTATCATTTAAGATCAATAGGATTAACTTCTTATCATTTCAAAGATAATCTCTTCTTAGATTTATGTCGACTAACTTATGGCATGAACCAACGTACGTGAATATGAGTTGTAACAAACATACTCCATTGTTGTTCTATTGATCTATTGCTTACATTTATTTTGTTTTATTGATTGTTCTTCATTTATTACTTATCATTGATCATAAAAGGCTATCTACGAGGCATTCTCCACTGATATTAGCTCTTCTATCGCCTACTGTCAAGCATACTAGCCCGACCTCGAGGCCCAGCTTAGGATAGCTCGAGACCCCATCTCTCGACTTTTGGTTTGCATATCAACACCATTCCTTGCTCTTATCTCATTTTCCTAACTCACACTTAGTATCTATTGCTTAACAACTGATATTAAAATAAATCACATATTTTTAGAACCACATAATCAAATATAATTGTAATTACCATTTTCAAGGTAAACAGTTTGGCGCCCACCATGAGGCTAAAATTAATAGTGATTGTTTTGGGGCTGGTTTACAGAAAAACACAAGTTATTCTTTACACTTTTTTTTTGTCCAAGAATCGTTGATTTCAGGTAAAAAATGTCTAATTCGGTGAATGCACATGAAAAAAGCTGTCCCGAGGATCATGGAGAGAATGATGTAGCTATCTCAGGGACTGGTGTACCACTGCAAAACCCTGAGGACACACTAGAGCCAATCCCCATTGATGTGGGCTCACGCAACTCCTAACATGTCGATAGAATCTCCCATACCGATTGGAGTATACGTCGGGGAAACCAACAGGAAGTTCAGAAAGCTCCAGCTCGGGAGGAAATAGTGGTTAACCTTCATGTTATTTTTGAAATGTTACAGGCACAACAGATGGCTATTGCTCAGCTACAAAGTCACCAAAAAACTCCAAGAACAGCAGCACCGGAAACGGCTCCTCGAGTCGAACAAGCATCGGAGAGGTCGAGCAACAACGAGTCAGCAACTGAATCCGCTATTATGAAGATGCTCGAGGACCTCACGAAGAGGATTGAATCAGGAGAAAAGAAGATAGAAGCTAACGACAAAAAGGAGGAGACCTACAATTCGAGGGTCGACCAGATCCCGGGTGCGCCTCCGATTCTTAAAGGAGTAGACTCAAAGAAGTTCGTGCAAAAGATGTTTCCAACAAGTGCGGCTCCGAAACCCATCCTAAAGAAGTTCAGAATGCCCGATCTCACGAAGTATAACATGAATTCGGACCCCAATGAGCACGTTACTGCTTACACTTGTGATGTGAAATGAAATGACCTGAAGGACGACGGAATTGAATCCGTCATGTTGAAAAAAATTGGAGAAAAATTATCGAAGGGCGCATGATGTGGTATCACAACCTATCCCCAAATTCAATAGACTCGTTTGCCATGCTGGCAGACTCTTTTATAAAGGCACATGGCGGTGCCATCAAGGTTGCTGCAAGGAAATCCGACGTCTTAAAAATCAAACAGAGAGAAAACGAGATGCTACGAGAGTTTGTATCTCGCTTTCAGATGGAGCGAATGGTATTACCGCCAGTCTCCTATGACTGGGTAGTGCAGGCCTTTAACCAAGGTTTGAAAGACCGGAGCTCGATAGCTTCGAAGCAACTAAAGCAGAACTTGGTTAAATATCCCGCCGTAACTTGGGAGGATGTCCACAACCGATATCAATCAAATATCAGGGTCGAGGACGACCAACTGGGAGCCCCTTCAGACATAATATATCCTAACATGCTCCTGGCAAAAGAACCAAGGCCAAACAAGGAAAAGTACCAACCATACATTGAAGATTGAAGAAACGACCCAAGGCGCAACATACCTCGAAACGACTGAAGGGTGGATCAAGGTCAGAATTCTCGGGGACTCGCGAACAAAGCCGGTTTCGACAGACACACAGGGCTAGTGGAGGCACCCAAGTTATCTTAGTACAACTTTAACATTGATGTTTCAGACATCGTGTCGGTCGTAGGTAAAATCAAAGATAGTAGATGGCCAAAACCCATATTATCGGATCTTTCGCAAAGGAACCCTTACCCGGTGTGCGAATTTCACGACACACACGGTCATAAGACCTAAGATTGCAGACAGCTCCGAGAAGAAGTAGCCCGACTAATCAGGAAAGGGCACCTCCGAGAGTTCCTCAGTGACCGAGCTAAAAATCAATTTCGGGAAAAAGAGGCGAACAGGAAAAATGAAACAGAAGAACCACATCACGTCATCCACGTGAAGATCATCCCCCCGGTCAATGTGGCCGGAACAACCCAAGATACCAAGTTTCATGTCATCGAAGGGGATGGACCATGGACACACTGCATGAGAGCGATACCATAAACCCTTCATCAAATGATGAAGGTTCTAACGAAGGACAAAATAAAAATGGTATACGGGGAGCAGCATGTAGCAAGAAAGATGTTCGCGGTGCATGATATGGCACCGACATCGACACCTTATACATTGAAGGAGCCAAAGAATAGACAAACAACCAAGTAGCAATCACAAGATACATTCTCGGTTGCACCCAAATAAATGAATAAAGGACCGTACCGCATCCTCGGAACAAGCAGTTGAAGCATATCGAGGCTCGAATGCCATCATTGCTAAGGTATAACCACATCCCTTTTTATTTACATTATACACTAACCTATGTGCAGATGTCCGATTAGAAGAATCGAAGCACCTTCCATCTTGAAGACCTTAGGTTTAAAGCATGCGTTGCGCTCTTTTTCCCTTAGATCAGATTTTATCCCAAATAGGTTTTACCGACAAGGTTTTTAACGAGGTAACATCTATATGCTACCTAAGGAGAACTCAACAAGTATTCAAGGCTCCTCTTAATTCAACCTCGAATCCTAGGGGGAATACCCTTGGGATATCATCTCCTCGAAGAAATTGAAATAAGACAAAGAGGGTCTCGAAAGGAGAATCATGTATCGGGCCAAACGGTCGAACGAACCATGTCTGCGTAGAATAATCGAACCCTCAACGGAAAAAGCATGTATAATTGTACCAAGTAATCAAATCAGTATCTTTTACCATCAAAACGCTTTGCGCTTCAAAGAAGTTTGCTATTTCCGCAAGAAATGGCTCAAAAGGCCAGACATCCTCAAGAACTCTCGATCGCTCAGGGACTGCTATCGATAGTCAGCTCATTGAGCCTCTGAGATCTCAAAGACATAAGAACCCAAGCGGGCAACTTCGAGCCCTAAAACCCTCCACGAGGCACCAATATAAGCCCTCCATGAAGCAATATCAAATCTGTAAGACCTTCGGGCATGCTTAAGAATATAAGACCTCCATGAGGCACCAATATACGCCCTTCATGAGGCACCGGTGTAAGACCTCCATGAGGCAATATCACCAACATAAGACCTCCGTGAGGCAACCTCGAGCTCATAAGACCTCCATGAGGCAACCTCGAGCTCTTAAGATCCCCATGAGGCAATATCAAATCTGTAAGACCTCAAGCAAGGCATGAATGATACTTGTACCAAGTAACCGAATCTGTAAGACCTCCAGTAAGACATGATGGAATCTGTAAGACCTCCAGTAAGGCATAAGAAAATCTGTAAGACCTCGAGTAAGGCATGTCCAAATTTGTAAGACCTTAAAAATGCATAACCCCGATATTAAAGCCAAGGCTATATATTCGAACTTGTAAGACCCCTTAAAAGGCATAGCCTCGATATAGACACCGAGATTACCTCACTCCGGGACTAAAAGGCTACGGCCAAACACAATGACCACGATCATAAGGCTCCTGCCAAACTAACGTGACTCGGAGACGTACGACCATCGCCATATAATCACAGGCCTTCAAATACTTCGAATTACTTCGAAAAGAACCGGTTAATCAAGCTACCCTCGACATAAGCAAAAGAGCTTCGATCATATCAACTCCAAACAATGAAAAGGCTTCGAAACAATCAGCCTCCGAGCGAACCTCCCAAGGTGCTCATCCGTCATCACATATTATCTCATAATCGAGGCTCTCATCGAGTCATCAAAGAGTCAGACAAACACAAAAACTTCAAAAGTCTTTAACGAGAGAAAAGTATAGCCATATTAGAGGTCGTACCGACCCAATGCGTAAGAGCCAGCTTAAAAGAGCCTCAGGGCCGATTAGAGGTCGTATCGACCCAATGCGTAAGAGCCTAAGAGCCAGCTTAAAAGAGCCTCAGGGCCGATTAGAGGTCGTACCGACCCAATGCGTAAGATCTTAAGCGCCAGCTTAAAGAGCATCAGGGCCAATTCAAAACCTAAGGGTTGATGAGCTCAAAGTCGAAACCCGACTCGAAGACTGATCCCTGAACAAGTTAAATATCAACTATTATTAATCGTGCATCAAGCGGAAAACCCCAAGGGGTTCATGACGAAGTCCAACTCATCGGACTAATTATCAGCACATCAGGTCCAATTCATCTGGCTAATCATTGACAAACATCAAAATTAAAAAAAAAAAAAGAAGACAAACACAAGCAAATGGAAATTCATGAAAGGAGAAAACTGAAAGGTTTCTTTTATGTATATGTGAAATAATACAACGCTTCATTTAAAATTCTCTCTAAGAGCCCTATACATAGAATCCAAAAGGAAAAGCCTAGTCTACTTTTCCCTCGACTACGGCTCCGCCGACCCCTACCTCATTATCTTCAGCATCAGATACAAGGAATTTGGCGTCATATTCATCTGCCTTGGCCTACTCTATCTCTTCCGAGAGATCAAAGCCCCTAGCTTGGTTCTCCTCTAGGGTTTCCCTCCGGGAACTGCATCAGGCGTATTCATTGCTTCTGCTCTCCCGATCGGAAGCCCCCCTTAACTTAGCCTGAGCATCGGCAACGTCTTTTAAATAGATGGCCACTTTCTTATCAGCCTTAGCTCAAACCTCTTCAGCTTCAGACCGCACATCCACGACCTCGACCTTCATCTTCAAAAGATCACACTCGAACCTTACAATCCTGCTCTCCTGGATCGAGTTATTTTCACGAGCATTACGGAGTTGCACCTCGAGGGCATAAGCCTTGGCCAAAGCATTATTCTTGGCCGCAACATGGGCATCTATCTGAGCCCTTAGCTCATTGCACTCATAATTGGCTAACCAACTTTGCCCCAAAGGCACTCCAAGTCCTCCATCTTTCTCTGCTACTGAAATATCAAAATATCAATCTTCGAAGATGGGAGAAGGAAAATGCATTCCCTCAAAACAAAGATTACCTGTCTCTCCAGCCGGCCTTCATAATTCTGGCTTCGATTCATCTCATATCGAAGGTGCGTCAACTCTTTTGCTCTTTTATCACAAAGAAGCATGAGGGATTTCTCCCCGTCCAAGGCTTTTCGCAACCTAGTCTCACAGTGAAGCAACTCAGATTTGAGTTTGTCAAATGCTTGTAAAAATGAAACTTCAATTTAGAAGAACAAAGTTACAAAGATGAAAAACCAAAAAGTTATCGAAGCCTACCGAAGAACAGAACCGCTGAGCCTCATGCATCTCCTGGCCTAGCCTCTTCGGCTCCAGTTGAACCATCCCGAGAGGGGACATGATCATTCGGGACTCCGCTCATTTCAGGCGGCCCTTGACCTTGAACACCCCTCAAAGTACCTTCGAGGGAAGAAGAAGATGGCGGCAAAGGAGGAACCACTCTCCTGAGGCTAGAAACCTCGGGTACTGCAGGCTCAGCTGCCTCAAGAGATCTCTCAGTTCAAGCCATCGATGTGTGGCTGCTCCCTTCTGTTGCACCAATGCTCTCCCAAAGGCCGATGGGTACATGATCTACCTCAATGGTTGAATCTCCTTTATGCCTCCGGGCAGGCCCTGCCTCACTATAAATCTCCTCACCCACCGAGGACTCCCTCCGCTTGTTATCATTCTTCGGCCTCGAAGGCGATAATATTTTCTCCTCTCCAAGAGGGCACGGTCTCATCTCGGAAAATTCTCCAATACCTGCAGTAAAGAAGTTAGGAAACAAAAAGGGAAATGTTCCTTAAGAAAGGAATCACACGACACTTACCATGGTGTTTTGCCTGCCATCTACCTTTCGACATGTCTCGCCACTTACGCTCATCGTAAGTCGAGCAAGCTGCTAGTTTTTGAGTCTAATCCGCTAGGCCGGGGACCTCGTATGGAAACCATGGGATTGCTGCAGAAAAGGAAAGAAAAAAACAACCTTACGCAGTCAGACTCCAATAAAAGTGAAAAATGATAAGCACATCATATCTCTTACGTGTGAAATTCCATCTCTCAGGAAATGGCAAGAACTCTGCATCGATAGTATCAACAGTCCGTACTCGGACAAATCAACTCATCCACCCTTGGTCCCCATCTTCTTCATCATTGGAAATAAAGGGCCGGGTGGATCGACGTCATAGAGTAATCAGGCCTCGGTAATGTAAGTGTCAGTACAATCAGACAAGATGGCTGAGGGTGAACTCGAGCCCCACTTTCTTCGCAAAGAATCTTATGTAAGGCCCCAAAAATTTTTGCCAAGTAATTTAGGATTTCGAGGTTCTAGATAGGCTAATTATAATATTTTTGTGCTATAAATATGATATAAACGAATTGGATTTGGTAAATAAGTGTATAAGTCATAAAATAAGTATTGTGGGGGTCCAAGGAGAGGCCTAATGTAGGGCCCCGGGAAAAAAGCTTCACAATGTAATTTAAGGTTTTGTGGAGTCAAGGTAGGTAATACATTGTACTTCTGGAGTTTCGAGTCGAGCATGCGTTGAGGAGTTGAAAATTTTTCGTCGCAGCCAGACCAGACTTTAGGTAGATAAATCCTGGTTAAAGCCAAGCTAGACCAGGCTTTAGGTAGATAAAGCCTTGATAAAGCCAAGCCAGACCAGGGTCTAGGTAGATAAAGCCCGGATAAAGTCAGGCCAGACCAGGCTCTAGGTAGATAAAGCCCGGATAAAGCCAGGTCCGAAATGTTGGACTATCCATTTTTCTATCTTTATAACCCGACCCCATACCCATATAAACCCATTCCTCATCATTTTAAGCTTATTTTCTAATAAATATTAGAGAGGAAAGAGTGGGTTCTAGAGAGAGAAAGTCCCAACTTCATCAAATTGATCCTCCTTCATCACTCAAGCTTGTAACTAATCACCTAGTGTTTGATAGAAAGCTCAAATGAGTTCAAGACATGATCATTATTCCTAATTCTAAGTTCAATTATGCCACATTGTGAACTAGATTGAAGGTGCTAGAAGGTCCGGTGAATTGTGGTAGAAATTTAAGGAAACATTCCAAATCGAGGTATGTATGGCTAACTCTAATCTTCATAGGATTAACCTATTGGTGTTCACTTTCCGGGTATGATTCTCTTGTTTGATGCTCTATGGAATTTATGTGCCTTATGTGTCAAGTTGGGAAATTTTTGATTCTATGCCGTTCCATGTTACTCCCATATCATTATGCTATTTAAGAGTATGACTTGTGATCATTATGCTCCTTCTTCTACTATGTGTGCAAATCCTCTTATATGATGGTTGTGGTAGACGTGAAAGATTGAATTGATATGAAATGTGAATCAAAAGATTGAATTGGTATGAAATATGAATCAAAGGATTGAATTGATGTGAAATATGGACCAAAGAATTAAAATGATATGAATATGAATCACAAGAGTGAAATGATATGACATGTGAATCAAAAGATGGAAAATGATAAAAGTGAACTAAAAGATCAAAGAATTGACGGGGAATGTCCTAGGGTGAGATGGCCTATCCGATCGGGCCGGGATCGGACTCCATGCCATACACATGGAGACATGAAATTGAGATATGATATTGATTATTGCCTCACTGTTTCAGTTGATATGGCCCAACCGGTCGGATCGAGACCGGACTCCGTGTGAAAATGCCACGGTGAAGATATGAGTTATGATATTGATTATTGCCTTACTTTTCAGTTGAGATGGCCCAGCTGGTGGGACCGAGATCGGACTCCGTGTGAACATGCCACGGTGATGATATGAGTTATGATATTTATTATTGCCTCACTGTTTCAATTGAGATGGACCAGCCGGTCGGACCGAGACCAAACTCCGTGTGAACATGCCACGGTGATGATATGAGTTATGATGTTGTTGAGACCCTCACCTAGGATGGCTTAGCCGGTCGGGCCAAGGCTGGACTCCGTGTGACAATGACACGGTGGTTCAGTAATAATAATAACACTTGAACTTAAAATAATATTAACTAAAAATGACAAAATGGGATAAGAAACATGGTGACTCTTATTTGTGTTTTCCCCTAATTCGGTGAATTGTTATATGATGTCTCTATGTGTATCATTGTCTGTTGATGTTTATCCTGTCTAGAGTAGGTTTGTTCATACATACTAGTACTATTTAATGGTACTAACGTCCCTTTTGCCGGGGGCGCTACATCTTTTAAATGAATGTAGGTGGTTCTGTAGCAGGTAGCGCCGATCGTCGATAGAGGTGCTTTCTCCTTCTCCCTTCAGCAGTTCTGGTGAGCCCCATTTCCTCCCGGGGCCGTGTGTAGTTACATGTTGATTTCTTTATTATATGTTGTCCCTTTTGAGGTATAGCCGGGGCCTTGTCGCTGGCAGGTCTATGTATATTTCTTAGAACTCTTAGAGGCTCTGTACACACTATGTGGGTTGTGTATATATTTTTGGTAGTTCTCGAATTTACTCGTAATCGTGATTCCGTGTCTTGAATATTGTAATTAGCATGTATGTTTTTGAAGATCTAATGTTGGTAACGGTGTTATTTATATATGCTTTTTATTTATCTCTTGCTAACTCATGTAAGTAATGTATGCTATAAACACGGGGGAGAAACGAGTCGGGTAGGAAAGGCTAAACAGGCTTGCTTGACCGGGTTCACTCGGTTAGGCGCCGGTCCCGTCCCTGTGTTTTAAGGCGTGACAAACTTGGTATCAGAGCCTAAGGTTTTAAAAGTGTCCTAGGATGTCTCGGAGCCGTGTCTAGTAGAGGCCTTCTCATCGGTTTTTTATCGACCACATCTATAATCAGGGGGCTACTTGGACATTTAGGAATTCCACCTTTCTTTAATACTCCTGATCGTGCGATAGAGCTCAAGATAGGAGATAATTTCCTCGCTAAGTCTTATTCTCAAGATTAGCAATCTTGATACCATAATCCGCGAGTTTGAATCCATGAGGAGGGAATGATCCCACCACTGAGTCCGAAGGAGATTGCCCAAAGGCTTGTTAGGAGAATGTATTGAGCCGTGGAGGGATTGGTAGAACCTATCGCTAAAAGGGAGTGCCCTTGTCCCTATTAATGTCACTGCACCACCAAATCCTATAGTATATCGGTATGGTACCAATGTACGTTACGGATGTGGATTCGAGGGGCATCAATTAAGTCATCGCCCTACCAACTTAAAGTCGTTGAGTCAGTCGCTCCTTGGTGCATCCTCATGAGCAACCCCCAGATTCTACTCACTATGTATGTACGTCCATAGTAGGGGGAGTTCTCATAATCATGGTCTTTACAAGACATTGAATCACAAAACATTACATGTATCTACTTTTGAACGAGATCCGCTATTTCGTGAGTCCACTCCACGACAAATTCTCTTATAAGAAATCTCTTATGACATTGAGCTCTATAATCATGTCCTTGAATGAAGTTGTAACTATAGAATTACTAATTCCCTGATGCCTTCCCAGACTCTCAACAAGGGACTATGGCCGAAGAATTTCTTATCGAATGAATGGATGAACAATTATCATATATTGGCAGAAAATAAAAAAAAAAGATATCTTTTCTCGACCCTTTTTACTCTTCTATAATTCAAAAGCCTGGGCCATTTTTCTTCGAGTTTCTACTTCAATCTTAATGTTGACATAGTACCATAGTGAAGATCTTTCTCTATTTCATCATCATCTCTAGTATAGTAGTGCCCTCGCTCTATCTTTGTTGAGGCTTCCATTTTGGCCTAGTGGTCGGAATCGGCAAGATTTTTATTTGTTTGGAGATAATTTCCCTCTTCTCCGACAGGTTATTTTCTGGATTTGATCTGCTCAGTTACTTTTAACATTATTAAATCTCCATCGAAGCTAGGGTCCGTCGATCCTCCCTGTAGTTGGATCATGCTACTTATTCTTGTTGCTCATCTTATTCTTGAAGGTTTTTCTTCTTCTGGTTGTAAGGAAGACGAGCATTTTTGCTCCTCTTTTAGTTTTTATAATACTTGTTTGAGTTCTCTATATGTTAATTTCTCTATGTTGCTACGAATTCAACTGGTTTTAATGTTAGTACTGGCTCTACTAGCCGTGAGGCTTTTGAGTTTACTCCTATAACCCTCAAGTACTCTTCCTGTTAATTCCTCCCATATACCCGGTATTCCCCCGGTTGTTGTCCTATTTTTCTAGTTCCAATTTCGGTAGTTGAAGAAAGATCATAATTGTGTCTTTGGCATCTAGAAATAAAATCTCCTTTGTCATATGTTAATCCTTATGTTTCTATGGGACTTGGGATAGAGTCAGAACAATCTTATGAGCCTTTCTCTGTATCTACTCTTTGAATGAGACGTATTACTTACGACCTCTTGAAAAAATTGAATCCTATAATAACTTCTTGAATCGAGTCATAATCATAGGGTAATACTCCCCACTCGCTTACTTAAATTTTTCAACAAAGAACTACACCTGATGGATTTCTCACATAACCTTCTCAGTTAAATAGATAATACATGCTCCCTTGTGCCTACGCACGCACCGTCGTAAAAGTTTACCTATGTGGTGTCAAGTTCCATGAAAATCATCCAGGAATTGCAATCCGTCTCGAGTCACTCTTTTCTCACTGGTGTATATGGCTTCTATGGTTTGAATAGTCACTCTAGTATCATAAGAGCATGCCTTAACACCTATCATATGAGTGCATGTCAATCGAAATGGTCACCATGTGCATAAGGTCTCTTTGAAATTTGAGATCCTCATATCCCCGTCATAGAAAGATCTTGTGTCGCCATCTTAGTATAACTTCTGTGTCCGCTTGGGACCTCCGGTAGTAAGTAACTCACTCTATTCCTAGTATTGTGGTTTTCCGTGACATGGTCTTGTACTATAGTTGGGAACTAATATAGCAGAAACATGTCAAATGCATAACAAATGTTAATTTTCTCTTTACACCTCCACAACATGTGTTAATTGTGTTCCTCTGTTAGGGAATTCATCTAGCTAGTTTCCCAACACTTATTAAATAACTAGGAGAGAACGTGTCCTCTTATGTGTCACTATAACACTTCCTTTCTCATAAGGACCCTTAATAGGCTCTCTGTCAAGACTAAATGTACCTTTGGGGGATATCATAGAACAATGCCTACTTCTTATGTTTTCCTGTCTTTCATTAGCATCTGGGTACACCTCGAGTTAAGGTCTATGGAGAACTCATTAAGAACATCTGCAAACCTCCCAAGACTATTCTATATTGTTCCATTGGGTTCTATTGCCATTGCACTCTCGACTTCTAAAATCATTGATTACGTCATTGTCATGTGCGGGGAGTTTTTCTATCCTCGGCATTCCACCTCCCTGGTTGGATAGGAGTTTTAGTTGTCTTTCTCCCCGGAGCATCATGTTAACCACTAGAACCCCTATAACTTATACATGATTTCATCCCCATATTAAGATGTCCTAGCTATATGGTTTCACTCGTAGAAGGTTGAGATTAAATACTTCCAGGTTTTTGCACATACCCTAAGCATTCTAATTCAGAAGACAAGTTGTCGTATATTTAGTTACCTCATATCGGGTCAATCATCAGGAAGGGTTAAGCTGTTTGGATGATGATAATCTCATAGGTGTTTGACTTCCTTTTCACCCTCATGCGCACGTGGCATAGATCCCTTGTGTCAGTTAATGTTAGGAGTTTAATTCAACTTCATGTGATTCTTTTGAAGTCTCTATCACATCTATGTTGTGAGAATCTTACCATTTTGAGTTAAACTTATTTTCCTTACACTCAAGGAGATAACCGGTTTGACGTACTTGACCGCTCCTCCGTAGAGCTTACTATCGCTGGGCAAGGCATGTGTGGAGAGGATCAGTTGTTACTATCTGATGAGTGGTGATTTTACCACTCATTTTAGCCTTTTCTCATTAGATTTTGTATTGTTAAATGATAACTTGAGGTCGTTTTTAGTGTGTAATTGCTCTATTTGCAGGAAAATGATGCCATGAAGTGGTTAAGGTCAAATTGGAGTGAAATTGAG